>CATIWQ010164552.1:0-29468 GCA_949673415.1 Euphorbia schlechtendalii | reverse complement strand
AAATGTAAAATAAAAATCAACATAGTTTCTAGAAAAGATAGTCCTTAATTATGGATTAAACGTAATTTAGTTCAAACCATGTTCTATGATTAAAAAAATAATAAAAATTTTATTTATGGTTAATAGTACTTTAAAAAAATTCAAATGTTATATTCTTATATATAAATATAAAATTAATTTAAAATCTTAATCGAAAGAAATAATTTTTATAAATATACTATGGTCAAACTCAGCATATAAAAAAACTAAATACATTTCAAATGACTTTTTTACAATGTAATGACTATTTCATTTAAAAATTTGAAATTTGAAATTTCTATTTTTAACTTATAAAAATTATAAAATAAGAATTTTAAAGGTTGAAGTTTGTAGAGATTTCTACCGAAAAGTACTACCTAGCAAGTGCACTAGGTTAGTATAGTATGAGTAAGCACAAGGTCGTATTCCACGAGAAGCAAACGTAAACAGTTAGAGACCAAACTCAAAGGTCTTTTATTTAATCAAGAGTTTGGTATGAAAAAATAAATAGGCAAGAACTTAATACAACAACAATAAAACAAGAACTTAATAAATAAACTAACAATAATACTGAATCATGGTGTAACGAGGCTGGAATTAATTCTCGCTGGCACTTGGGAGTGACACGAACTCGATGCGCTAAGTAAGCCTCAATGTGTGAGTGTTGCAATGGAAATGGAATGTGCGCGTCCTTAGCGTGCGTGTTGAAGAGCTTGCGAATGCACAAGTGTGTTGAGAGGCTAGAGAGAACAAGAGAGTTTGGAAAATGTAAGTTGTATTACAACATACAAATCTTAGGTAACAACTTTGGAAGCATACATACAAATGAGAAGGAGGGTGATATTTATAGTATTGTCACCTCCTCAACATGTAGCTAGCATTTATTTGGCATATTCGTAGCATATTCTTCTCTAGAATTGTTTACAAAGTCGGCCTACCTATTCTAGATAGCTTAAGTCAATTTAGTAACGGAATTATGGAGGTTTCATTGCAATTCTAGCATCACTAGAATCATCTCGAGGTTCTAACGGATTTTGGAAAGGAAATTGGACCCTTGTAGCGGCCTGCATGTCTTTGGGCTGTCTTCTGCTCGCTGTTGGTAAACTTTGGCCCATTTCTTGCAAAACCTTACCTTCCTTTGATTTTTCCTCACACAACATTCACATCAACGCTCGTCAAACATTCCTTTGACCTTGCCATGCACTTTTCCACTCAAGCGCACTTGTCTTTAATCTATGTAGCGAGTTTTCCTCACAGTTTGTCTCTAGCCTTCGCATGTGATGCTTGGTTGACATGTCCATGCGCATATGCCATTCCACATGGGCAATGATGGGTTGCGGGATTGGCACTCCGTAACATTCTCCCCCACCCGATTTCGCGATGTCCTTGTCGTGAGTGAGCCTTGGTGATCTCTTGGCTGGCAATGGTTTTTCTCCTTACCATCTTACCTTCGGCAAACATCTCACTTAACCTCATGGAGTCTCATGAGTTGTAAACTAAAGATGGTCAGCTTTGGTGACCATCGCATCTATAGTTGAATAGGGTGTACCTTCTCTCCATAGTGTAATAATAATGTGTTCTTTGATATGAAAAATCTAGATGTCACCAATAAGAAGAATTGAAGTCCAGGACTACCCGAGTGTTGTCCATTGGAAGGATGATGAAGTATTGCTTCTCTTTCCATCCTCTAATTTGCATCGGCACATCAGTTGAAGTTTCTTTGATGGATTGTTTGTTGTAGAGGATAGCCTTGGAAATACCTTTGCACATCTTGCCTCAAGTCTAAGATATTTCACTTCTTTGGTGTTGATGAAGTTATGAGTAGCACCCGTATCTAATAAGGCGCTAGTGAGTTTTCCATTAATGATGACATCAACATACATCAATTTATCCTTATTCGTGGGAATGTCCACAAGCGGCAAGTTATCTTCAGCATCATCAAGTTCTTTTGAGAGATGTTTTCTCCCCTTCTTACCTCGAGGTTTTTCTATCAATGGCAACACCTTGTAGCTTAGGAAATGCATGGAGTGTATCCAACGGGGATCAATTGCCTTCTCATTCTCCTCATCGCTAAGTTCGGTGGCCATCGCATTGATAGTCTTTTTGTTTGGGCAGCCCCTTATCCAATGCGCTCCACCAAAAATGAAACAAGGATTAGGAGGCTTAGATTTACGTACCTTTGTTAGGTCATCCTTTCCTCCGAATGACTTTGTTAGGTTGCCATCCTTGCGGTGATGGTCTTTCTTGTAGCATTCCTCTCCATCACTTTTTTCGGACATCTTGCCCTTCTTCGGATATGAGGAGTATTCTACCATGTTCTCCATAATTGCGATGCTTCACCAAGGGTTTACTGTTTTCCCCTATTGACTTCAGCCCTTGCATAGTCCTTCAACCCATCCTCAAAGAAAACAAGTATTTCATAGTCGGACATACCTTCAACTTTGAGCAACAAGTTGTTGAACTCGTTGATGTAGTCAGTAATGCTACCCATTTGTTGCAAACGCCAAAGATTGCTCAAGGCTTCTTTGTTCACATT
The DNA here is from genome assembly GCA_949673415.1 of Euphorbia schlechtendalii. Lineage (NCBI taxonomy): Eukaryota > Viridiplantae > Streptophyta > Magnoliopsida > Malpighiales > Euphorbiaceae > Euphorbia > Euphorbia schlechtendalii. The sequence continues at coordinate 26,914 of CATIWQ010164552.1, read as the reverse complement.
GGTTGGGAAGAATTTCTTACACAACTCATCCTTGAATTGTGTCCATGTTTCGATGCCTTTCCCACCTTTCTCTGCATCGAGATATCTACGCATATACAATTGTTGAGCGGTGTTAAGAAGGAAAGATTGGGTAGTAGCGATCCTTACCTCATCCTCGGTTATGGCAAGACCGCGTAGTTATTACTCCAATAAGAAGAAAAAGTTCTCGATAGTGGTAGCATTGCAGCATCCGTTGAAATTCACAAGAATTCACAATATTTTTGTGGAGATGGGGGCTACATTGTTGAAGCTTTCTCTTGTAGAACTATTGCCGCATCGATGTTGGTGAATTTGTCATCGAAGATCTTGATTCTTGGCACTCAAGGTCTCGACTTTGACTTCCCATGCCACATTTCTTTCTTCAAATGTAGCAAGTTTTGTTATAAAGAAAGCCCGAAGGTCATCTATCATACATTTTGTGGCCTTCTTGATTACGTCATCTTTGAGTATCAACCCATCAACTTAATCTGAGGGGTCTCCCATAGTGGATCTTGTATCTTTCATATGGGCTTCTGTTGTGAGTATGTGATAATCCATTGCGTCACCGGTGTTGGGTGTTTTGGATTTGTCATGCTTCGATGATTTGTGAGTGTGCTCCTCGCCACGTCCGAGATCTTGCTCTTGCTAGGGATTTTGGACAGCCACGTTCTATCTCTCATCGGCCATTTGTGCAATGTTTATCTTCATACACGGGGTAGGAATTTACGCTCTAATAACACCTGTAACGAGGTTGGCGTTAATCCTCGTTAGCACCTCGTGGAGTGATGTGAACTCGATGCGCTAAGTAAGCCTCGATGTGTGAGTGTCGCAGCGGAAATGGAATGTGCACATCCTTAGCGTGCGTGTTGAAGAGCTTGTGAATGCACAAGTGTTTTGAGAGGCTAGAGAAAATAAGAGAGTTTGGAAAATGGAAGTTGTATTATAATATACAAAGCTTAGTTTACAACTTTGGAATCATACATACAAATGAGGAGGAGGGTGGTATTTAAAGTGTTACCACCTCCTCAACATGTGGCTAGCCTTAATTTGGCATATTCCTTTTTAGAATTTCCTACAAAGTTAGTTTGCCTATTCTAGATAGCTTAAATCGGTTTAGTGACGGAATTATGGAGGTTTCCTTGCAATTCTGGCATCATTGGAAGTTTTTGGAGATTCTGGTAGATTTTGGCAAGGAAATTGGGCCATTGCAGTGGCATGTATGTTTTTGGGCTGTCTTTTGCAGCTGTATGCGGGTTGTTAGCAAACTTTGGCCCATTTCTTGCATAACCTTGCATTCCTTTGACTTATCCTCGCACAATATTTGCATCATACCTCGGACCTTGCCATGCACTTTTCCACTCGAGCGTACTTATCCTTGGTTGATGTTGCGGGTTTTCTTCGCACTATATCACGAGACTTTGCATGTGATGCTTGGCTGACATGTCCATGCGCATATACCATCGCGCATGAGTAGCGATGGGTTACGGAGCGAGATTGGAGCTCTGTAACAATGAGCTTAACCTTCCATTCAACAATCAAAATCTATCTTCGTAGAATGATGCATCAAAACTTAATGAAGAACATAAATCCAAGGTATCTCGACCTACTACCCCCAAGATCTCCTTCCAGACTCACTTGGTTTCTAAATTAACTTTACATAATTCACCGTCAAGTCCATCTTGAGCAAAGCTAATCTGCATTAATCATAGTTAAACATATAACAAGTATAACCCTTAGCATATTTACCAATCTCTGTCAGGACTCATGCATAATACGTTTGTATATTTGTTCAGTTAAAGCTACTTCACCATCAAGTCCATGATAATTATAACTATTACATTAGTGTGGCCACACATCAATTAAGTATAACCACTCATACACACAATCAACAAATAGGTTTAAGTGAAGAATGCATATATTACAAGGAAGAGATTATTAGAATGTCTCTAACAACCGTAAGTTGACTATTCACACAAAATAGAGAAAACTACCATTTCAGTAAGAGAGAGTTGCAGAAGCAACAATGATGGTCCAAAGGACACTTCTCTAATAAAGATGAAGGCAATTATGTAGGCATCAAATCCTCAAAGAGAGAGAAATAAAAATCTATGATAAAATATTACAATATCTTGAGATATTTTGTGAAAAGAACCAATATAATTTCAATGACAAAACTGTAATTATCAAAAAATTCTATATTCTCCACTTTTCACTCTTTCTTTCTGTTATGATCGTCACTTCAATCAGCTTCCATCAGCTACTTCTTAATTTGTTCACTTTTTCTAAGATTTTGCTTTCTTTTCAGTCCATTTTCCAAAAGCAACACAAAAATTTGCTCAATCTTACAAAAATCTAAAATCAACCGAGATCTAGATAAAAATTGATATTTTCTTATACAAACTAACAACATTCAAGCATGATTTTAATAGGATAATTTCCACTCATCCAGGTAGGAGTGACTTGAGTCTGCCTGAATCCATACCAACCTAAAAAAATACAATTTAAGTTCGAATTAGACTAAGGTCATGTTCTTTTCAATTTTTGAAACCTATACTGAACTTAATGGATCAATATTGAACTTAATGAATCCGAACTGAACTTAACTTAACTTAATTGAATTGATTTAAATTTAATGAACATGAACTTATGAACTTATTAATAATACACTAATTACTAAAATAAATGTTAAAAAATAAAAAAAAGTTATTAAAATATAATGTATTATTAATACTAATCATGAAAAAATAGTGATATTAATTACTAAATATATAAAATAAAAATTACATAATTTTAATAACATTAATAATAAAAAATTGTTATAGTTCGTAATATCATTTATTTAAATTTTTTTATTCAAATAACAATTATTATTACAATTATACGTGAATAAATAAAACTTATTATATTATCTTTTAGTTTGGATTAATATTATCACTTACTATTGGACTACAAAAAAATAATCTTTTTAATTAATAAACATTTTCGTGTTATTGTCTCGTATCACATTTTCTAAATAATCAAGATTATGATTATAATTAAAAATATTATTATCTTAATAACATTAATAATATTATTATCTTAATAACACTAGTAATTATTACTATTTATAAATTATTTTTACCATATTTAAAATTAATGTTAACTACATTATTTAATAATTAATTTTCTATATTTTTTTAAAAAACCTCCGGAGGAACAATGTGTTCCTCCATCGGGAAATGATCGAGGTGGGTGAAAATTTTGAGATGAACATCCCAACTAGGTTGATGCGTTCGCTTGCTTACAAAACACCCACCCATCTTTAAATCATTAAAGCTCACTCTTGTGAGCGGGCGACACGGAGCGGTGGGCTGAGAGGGCGCAGAGATGATAGGCGCGGTCCATTGGGGTGTTTGAAAAAGGTGCACCGAGTCGGGGACCCGGAAAAGAGGTTGAAAGTGAGAGCGAAAATAATTTAGATCTATTCAAACCCGAATCCACCGTCTCTTAGTGTGGAGTCGCCACCTGGATTAACTATTTCCAAGAATTAGAGTCCCGTGAGGCTTAACATCCAGGGGACGGCCCACTAAGACATAAAGATTCGGGTCCGGGATAAGTTGCTTATTTCTTATGTGATCACATTATATTACATCTATAGAAAATCGTATTTTCTTAGTTGTGCATATTCGCACTTAGGTTGTTTTTCGAGTTCACATGCATTATTCAAGTATAGAAAAAGAAGTAAATCTATCCACAAAATAGTAAGTAAATGCGGAAAGTAAATGCAAAAAATAAAAATTACAAGGCTTCCAAAAATCGGGGGATGCAACCGCCCGCTAACCTATTAATTACATTTTCCATAAAAATATATGCAATACCCGAAGAAAAAGATAAAATCCCAAACATACATCTAACCTGCATCCACAAAGGTTAGCACAAGGGATATCACATATGTTCGATTTGATTTTAGCGAGGCTCGTATGGCCTAATTAAAACATCGATGGTTTAAAGTTGTTATTTTAAAAAAAAATCGGTTCATTTTTATTTACACATATATTGATCAATTTTATTAGTGAAAATGATCACATGGTATAAGATGAGGTCTGTTATCCGGGAATAATTTTAATTCCCTTCGTTGGGGTATTCTAACATAAAAATAAAAAATAAAGAAAGAAATAAAGATGAAGGAGAGATTACAACACAATTTATAATAATAAGAAATAAAAATAATTTATAGGTCCACAAATAAAATCAGAAAAAAGATGAAGGCAGAAGATGAGCATGGAATTCGCAGTTCTAGGAACTTAGAGGCTTACCCTTGTGGTATGAATCCACTTCGGCGTATCTGTTCGATCCCCGGGAGTGTTCCTCGTTTGTTTTGTAGTTAATTGTAGTTTAATTGGAAAGATAAGTGTTTATTTATCCAAAAAGATAATCAGACTCGGGTTCTAAATTTGCTTTAGACCCGAGAATATCTGAGGATATTTATAGAAAAGTAGATGAAGAAATTTGATTTTAAGATGAAGAAGTTTGGAATCCAAAAGTGTTTTGGATCCAAGGAAATGTTAGAGAAAAGAAAGTATTTGTCTGTGTTTTTTTTATCTGAAGAAGAGAATTTTCTCTGAATTTTCGAGCCCCCTTCAATCCAAAAATGTCCGACTATTTATAGAAAAATCCCAGAAAATCCAAAAAAGGTAAAAAGTTTGGCGGGGTCACCAAAAAGTTTAGCGACCTCGCCAAACTGGTTGGCGAGCTTGCCAACCTCTCTGGCGAGGCTGGCCAGCCTCGCCAAAGAGTCTAGCGAGCTCGCCAAACTCGTTGGCGAGCCTCGCCAGAAATCGCGAGGCTCACCAGGGAGTTTGGCGAGCTTGCCAAACTCCCTAGCGAGGCTTGCCTCGCTAATTTGGTGAGGTAAGCCTTGCCAACTGGTCTGGCGAGGTTCACCAGATCCCTGGGGAGCCTTGCCAGTGTTTAGCGTGCCTCGCCAGGCCTTCTGGCGGCCTGTGCCTCGCCAAATATCAGCGAGGCAGGCTCCGAATCCTGTTCTTGCTGATGTTTTTGAATTTTTTTTGTGTATTTTTATATTTTTTGTTAATTTCTGAATTAAAGACCTTTTAAGTTCAGCGACGAGGAAGTCTCCCATTTGACGATCATCGGACGGTCGAAAATCTTGTGATTTGAGGATAAATATCCCGAAAAGCCATCATCATTGAATGCACGAGCTGGTACAAAATCTCGTGCTCACAGCTGCCCCTCATGTGATAATTGCTGGTTGTATAACCAGTATGATCACAAGAATAGAGCGTGGGGATAGAGAATATCTGATCAGTGTGGTTGATGACTTCTTGTTCCCAATTGGTGATAACATAGGCCTTCCTTTCTGGCTCTGTGTCTTCATAGGGTTGTCCGTTTCTTTCTTCGGGATCCCTTAAGTACTTGGTGCCCCTTATGGGTGGGTCGACCGTTTCTATCTACGGCGTCCCTTTAATGATCGGCAACCGTTTCATTCTTCGATTGTGGTCATTGTGTGCCCCTTGTGATGATTGTAGGTAGGTGCCTGAATTTGTTTCAAAGACGTCTCTAATTTGTTTCATGTGACAAGTCCGAGAAAAGTATAATGTTATACATTTGATGATGAATGTTTTAATTATTTGATTGAGTTTATGCAAAGTAAAAAATTTTTCCCCTTCAATCAAAAATTAAAATATGATAAGTAAATAAGTTAAATAGAAATTCGGGGATATCCCGGGAACCACTCCGTTGTAGGAGGCTTTTGTTGCAATGTTGACTTTAGGCTTGAGTGGGCCATCGTCTTGTTTGTAGGTTCCTCATGTAGAGGTGGAGGTTCTTGTTTATCGGGACAGTGTTGCCCTAGTTCGGCATCATCTTTACCTAAAAATGTCATGATGTGAATGTAATGTATGCATGTTCTTCTGCATGAACAATTTTTATCATATGATGTATGTTCGTCTATTGTAGGTGTTGTGGGCTTCATTCAGTGAAGAGCCTTCTCTTGTGATGGTGCATGGTTGCCCCTAGGGCTTGTCTTGTTAGGGATTCCATTTATAACTTCCTCAAAGCAATGACCATGAGTTCATTGAATCAGGTTCAAGTTCATAGCTTGGATCTGATTTGAGAAAAGTTTGGATGAATCGTTATTCCCGCATTGTGTCGGCGATGATCACTTGGAAGCCGTTTTGTCTAAAGTGTTGAAGGTATATGATGCCTCGTACCGTTCCGAGGATGAGATGATGAGTTTGATATTTCTTTGGTTCTAAGTTTTGCATAGATTGCCTTTGCGGGTTTTCAATCTATCAAACCTTTCCTAATTTTTTCCTAGACTGCCCTTTCAGGTTTTCAATCCAGCAGACTCATTTTTCTTTATTTTATTATTTTATATTTTAATTTTTTAGATGTTTACTTGCAATATTCTACCATTGGCATGCAAGAAATCAAATTAAGCATATGCATAAAGATTCAACAAAAATGATAATTCATTGATGAACTTAACAGGGGTATAAATGTTTCAAATGATTTGACTCCTGCCATTGATTAGCCCTCTCAGGTCTTTTAACCAATGTGGTTCTCTCGATGTCCTAAGTTTTTCCTGAGCCGCCCTTTTCGGGTTTTCAACTCAGCGGACTATTCTTTTTTTATTTTGAAAAGAAGCCCTAATTTTTGCTCAACTAACCGCGTGTTAATTGAGAGGATAAATACAAATATATTTTTTGTTCGTACTTCTTTTCATTGATTTATTTCTTTCACCTATGCATGATAGCAATTGTGTAGGACTTGGTAGATTTGGTAGGTCAGTCGCCGTCCATGACCATGACTTCATTCGTTATTTCGTTCAGCATTTCTGACCGATTAGTTGGTGCTTGCACCGCTTTGCTGGCTTAACATGTATGTGATGATGGGTCTTGATCGTCGGCATTTCTTTTGACAATGCGATGATTGCCCCATAAATAGTAGCGAGCAACGGTCTGACTCCTTTTTATCTTTATCATTGACTCTTGTTTGATTATCTCACGAATGTTGGTGATCCGTGTGATGGATTTGTTGACGTATTCAATAATCTGACTCCTTCTTTGTGGTATGCTCCTGTTGTTTGCTCTTATGAATGGTGGTGATAGAGTTGTTTGACATGTTCAATGATCTGACTCCTTCTTTATGGCATTGCGCCCGTTGTTTGGTCTTATGAATGGAGTTGTTAACGTGTGCAATGATCCGACTCCTTCTTTTGTGCATTACACCGGTTGTTTGGTCTTGTGAATGGTTATGATGGAGTTGTTGATGTGTTCAATGATCTGACTCCTTCTTTGTAGTATTGCACGATTTGTTTGGTCCCAACTTGCTTGGTTGATATTTTAGCCTTACTCTAGCTCCGATCCATTTGATCTTTGCGTGCTTCGTTCTCTTGGTTGAGTTAGTGGACGTTTCATGCTTGGAGATCTTTCCACTGATCTTTCATCCTTGTATGATGAGGCAATTATTATCACGCGTTGTCTAAGTACATGTATTTATCTCTCACTTTCTCTCAAGAGTCAAATCATTTGAATTTATTATGGGGAATCCATTTATACCCAAATTAATTTCATGAAATGATGTGTCACATGTGCTAAAAACATTATGTATATGTTTATGAGAATGCGTGATGTCATTGATAGAATATCGAGCAAGTAAACAAAGTTCAATTTATTCAACAAATAATTCAAAAGCCCCATGGGCAAAGTAGCTGAAAGCTAATTTATTACAAATCATTCATCATGGGTTAGTGCCCCCCCATAGGTGTCCATGGATTCGAAGTGCTCCATCCACTCTGCCTTCTCAAACACTTCTTGATAGTTGGAGCAGCTATCAGATCTGAATTTATTCCTGTACGGTGGCAGTGCATCGTCCAGCAGCTTTGTTATCATCTCCGGTAGGGTCAAACGAGTCTGCAGCCTAACTTGTGTAGCCATCCAACGTGTATAGTAAGATTTGAAGTTCTCACCCTGCCTTTGCCTTATGGCCTCCAGATGTTGCATTGTGGTTTCTATTTGAGAGTTGAAACCATAATGCCCTAGCATAGCTTGAGTGAGGCTATTCCAATCGATGGCTATATGCAGTGAAAAGTGGTTGTACCATTCATTGACTGGGTGGCCTAAGGTGACGATGAAGAGCTTAGCCATCATTCGGTCGCTGACCCTCAATGCTCTCACCACCGTTTGATAATGCGTCAAGTGAGCACGCAGGTTGCCAGATCCTACGTACTTCTCAAACTGTGGCATTGCGAAGTTAGAGGGCAAGCTGTCTTCATCCCCGATTGTTTGCTGTGCAGGGTATGTGTTCCTTAGGTATCCACCGTGAATGGCTAAGAAACTATTACCATAGTTCCACCATTCTTGGTTGTTGGAGGATGGTGTTCCTAGTGTTTGGATAAGAGCTATGTTACCCCTGGGGAAATGCCGCAAAATGGTGCAGTTAAGGTACCTAGAGCTGTGAGGCAACCGAGGTACTCCAAGTGGGAATAAGCTGTTGGTAGAAGGGCCCCAGTGCGAATGCCGGCTAGACAGTTTGTCCAGGGAAGAATTGGGAAGGACTGGCAAAGTTATATCCTGGCAGACCAATTTGAGACTGGTTTAGATGACTTTGTCTTGCCCCGAACTGATAAACGGTAGTAGGAGTTGAGGATACTACATGAGAGATAGGATGTTCCCCTGTTGGATTGACATTGTTGAGGGTGACCTCCAGGCTGGACACTGCATTTTGGGCCCTCCCCATGTGTTGGCGAATGAGCGATGCTAGCTGTTCGCTGTTGGCAAAGGCATTTAAGGTAGCTGCAATCTCAGCGCTCATCGATGACTGCTGAGAATTTTGTCCCGCAAGGACATGGTGATCCTCTCCCCGTACCTTCTTCTCGTGGATTAGCCATGACAGTGCATTGAACTGAATTTGAGTCTGAACCTGAGTCCTCACTTGAGTCGGTGTACGGAACCCCCTTTTGATTGGCCACGATCGGAAAAACAGGGACCAAGCGTCGAGCAAGCCTTCTCCAAGCTAAGATATACAAGCAGAAGATCATACTGTGCATGTAAGATACGTGATATGATTCATGATGTGGGTAATGCATGAGATTTTTTTAATGTTATGGCTGCATTCACAAGGGGTTAGCATGCCATGATGTGAAATAACATGTATGTCAATCCATTTGAAATAAATAGGTTAGTCGTTAGGTAAAGATGAAAATAGGTGGACATGAAAATCCAACAACGGGGGTTGGACTTGAGATTTGTACAATGTTTGTGTGACACCGTAATATGAGTGGTGTAAGCAAGGGGAATGAACTACCTATGTGGTAATAGGTCAATGGTTTGAGGTTTTGTACTATGACTAGGTCTCATGGAATGAGGAGGTCAAAATTGTGACGTACCCTAATGAAATAAAGACAACTACCGTATGTGGCTATATAAGGAATGATTTGGTAATTTTGCCCGATTAGGGCGGGGTTTTGGATACCTATGTGGTCATCACTATTCGAGGGTATGTGGTGATACGTGAATTATTGCCTTGTGTGGGCAAATGATTCGGGTATGAGGCGTATACCCTTGAAGATTTGGTAAGGTAAGACTTTCGAAGTAAGTTTGCCTCGTGTGGGCTTAGGACATCATTTGGGATATCCTTTAATGTAGGAAAAAATGGTTTTGGGTAGGTATTTACCCCGTTTGGGCTTTTGGTGTGTATAATTACCCCGAAAGGGCTGTGAGTTGGACGTCGAGTGGACATCTCAAAGGTAATGTGTGGGATATGTTATTGCCCCTTGTGGGCTAAGTGTCGGACGTCAAGTGGACATCACACATTAGAAGAAAGGTATGTTTTCCATGTACAGGCTAATAGCGAGATGTCAAGTAGACATCTCGCTAAAACGGGGTAAGTGATGTTTCCAAGTGGTTTTATGCTAGGCTAACACAATCTTGAGTGTTATATAATCATGAGTGTATGTGACACCGATTTGGTATGATGATGAGTGTGTGCATTCATGTGTCTGCACGAAAATTTGTGGTTAGCATGACATTTGTTTAGTGACAAATTGAAAGCAGTTTACACATAGCACATGGCATGCAACGTCCAAACTTCCATTCATAAAATTCCCGCGTGTAGGGTTTTTGGCTATTCTCTATCCTAAGTTTGGTTCATCTTAGTACAGCGAGGATACTAAAGAGCGCACCTACAGGAAAATATAATGCATGATCACTAGGGAAAATGCCTATGGCTTATTTACATGAGCATTTTAAATGGGTTACTGATGTGGAAGGTTCTTGTTGCACTGAAATACACTCCAAGCCTGTCCCCAAATCGGTTGAGGGGGGTATATGCGATATGGCAACAAGTGCTCTACCCACTCAAGTACTATCTTTTCTTAGGGAGGTAGATTAGTACAAGAGAATGCTTCGCGGTAATAAGGGTACCTTAGACTTCTGGGCTAATCCCTTCTACTGCAATGCGTTATTATGAATATGTCATAATTAAGAGAAAAAGGAATAACGTGATCAATAATTTTCGGCACTTAGCCAAAATCTAAAATCTTTGAAAAAAATTTTTAGAAAAATCCCCAACGAAGTCGCCACTGTGAGCGGTAACAAGAAGCGATGGGCCGAGAGCACGCGGGATGAGAGGAGCGGTCCACCGGGGTTTTTGAAAAAAGGTGCACCGGGTTGGGGACCTGGGAAAAAGGTTGAAAGAGAAGGCGAAAACAATTTTAGATCGGTTCGAACCCGATCCGCCATCTCTTAGTATGGAGTCGCCACCTGGATTAACTCTTTCCAAGAATTAGAATCCTGTGACGATTAACATTCGGGGGACGGCCCACTAAGACACAGAGATTAAGGTTCGAGATAAGTTGCTTATTTCTCATTAGATCAAATTATATTACATCTACAGAAAACCGTATTCTCTTAATTGTGCACATTTGCGCATAGGTCGTTTTTTATTTTAAATGCATGATTCACGTATGACGAAAATAATAAACCATCCACAAGGCGATAAGTAAATGCGAAAAATAAATGCGAAAAATAAAGATTACAAGGCTTCAAAAATCGGGGGATGCAACCGCCCGACCTATTAATTACATTTCCTCAAAAATATGTGCAATACCCGAAGGAAAAATGAAATCCTAAACATACATCTAACCTGCATCCACAAAGGTTAGCACAGGGGATATCATATATGTTCGATTAGATTTTAGCGAGGCCCGTGTGGCCTAATTAAAACACGGATAAAGTTGTTATTTTAAATAAAAATAGTTCATTTTTATTTACACGTATGTTGATCAATTTTATTAGTGAAAATGATCGCATTGCATAAGGTGAGGTCTGTTATCCGGGAATAATTTTAACTCCCTTCGTTGGAGTATTCTAAAAAAATAAAGAAAAGAAATAAAGATGAAGAAGAGAATTACAACATTATTTACATAAAAAGAAATAAAAATATTCCTAGGTCCACAAATAAAATCAGAAAAAGATGAAGCAGACGATGAGCACAGAATTCGCAATTCTAGGAACTCAGAGGCTTACCCTTGCGGTATGAATCCACTTCGGCGTATCCGTTCTATCCCCGAGAGCATTTCTCGTTCGTTTTTGTAGTTATTGTTGTTTAATGTGGAGAGATATGTGTTTATTTATCCAAATGATAATCAGACTCGGGATCTAAATATGTTTTAAACCTGAGAATATCTAAGGATATTTGAAGAAAAAAAGATGAAGAAATTTGATTTTAAGATGAAGAAATTTGGGATCCAAATGTGTTTTGGATCCAAGAAAATATTAGAAGAAAAGAAAATATTTGTCTGTGTTTTTTATATCTGAAGAAGAGAATTTTCTCTGAATTTTCAAGCCCCTTTCAATCAAAAAATGTTTGTCTATTTATAGAAAAATCTCGAAAAATCCAAAAAAGGCAAAAAAGTTTGACGGGGTTGCCAAAAAATTTAACAACCTCACCAAACTGGTTGGCAAGCTCGCCAGAAAGGTTGGCGAGCTCGCAAACCCCTTTAGCGAGGCTGGCCTTGCCAACGAGTCTGGCGAGCGAGGCTTACCTTGCCAACTAGTCTGGCGAGGTTCGCCAGACCCCTGGCGAGCCTCGCCAATGTCTGGAGAGGTTCGCCAGGCCCCTGGTGAGCCATGCCTAACCAAATATCGGCGAGGTAGGCTCCGAATCTGGTTCTCGGCGGTGTTTTCGAATTTTTTTGTGTATTTTTATATTTTTTTAATTAATTTTTGAATTAAATTCCTTTTAAATTCAGCGACGAGGAAGACTCCTATTTGAAGATCATCAGATGGCCAAAAATTATGTGATTCGAGGATAAATATCCCGAAAAGCCGTCATAATTGAACGCGGGAGCTGGTACAAAATCCAGTGCTCACAAGATCGGATAACAAGCAAGAATGTGAATAAGAGAGTGATGAATAAGCAAATTGCTGACAAAGCTAAAGGCTTAAAGTTAGAACGTCAACTGGTTCGGCCCCTAGCCTACCTCCAGTCCCCGGATACCATCTTCGAGCTTTAATCCACTAGTGATTCTATCCTTCAATAGGTGAAGAAGCCTTTACAGCGGGTAGACACAATTACAGAAAGTACCTTCCTTTCTAACTGCTACACAACTCAGCTTGGGTACCCTAATGTAAGAAAGCAAACTGAATTCAACTTATAGAAATGTTGAATCCTTACAATGCTAATCTAAGCAATTTCTCTCTATTACAAATAGATAAAACTTTTGATGTTTGCTGATTGCTTACGGAGGAATTTCTTTGGAAGCTAGAGTAATTTGTGCAGCATTTTAGCTCTTAAGAAATTCGAGGTGATTCACCAAGTTTTAACGTCTGCTCTAGTCTTCTATTTATACTTTGAAGCTATGTGAAGTAGCCATTGCAAACTTTACGAGATCGTTGATCTTCAATTTCTCATCTCTTCTAATCTTTCAAATCTTCCCATAGGAGACAGTTTCCAGGACATTTAGAGATAGAATTTGAACGTTGAGGCATGATAAAATTCCATTGACAAATTCTCGTTTATCTTCAAGCAATCTGATTCTGGGAGAGGTGCGCTACAATGTAATGTGGAGTCTTCTCGTTGGATGACCTTGCTGACTTTGGTAGAATCGAGCAGAGACACTTAAGGCGTGGCACATAATAGAAATTCCTTTTACTTGGACTATAGTGAGGAATCTCTAAAAACTGTACTGACATTTCTGATGTTGTGAGGACCACAGGAATCTTCATTAATTTCAACGCCTTTTATCCTGAAAAGCACTAAAAGAATATTCCATTCCATCACAAACAATGTTAGTAGCACATATGTCATTAAGTCTCTACATGTCATACAGAACATGCTTTTAATTAAATACAAGTAGAAACTCAGCATGAGCTGAGTGACTTAATCCTAAACTATGTAGTACTCAGCATACACTCAGCTTTTCTTACTCTAAGTCTTAACTTAATTAATCATCTAGTAATACTGAGTTATTCTCCCTTGAATGAACTCAAGTTAGCTTCATTAATTAAGAGTCTTCTTAGTACTTAATTAATTTCACTATTCTAGTTTGTTTGCTATTTCCAAAATTACTCAGTATTGTGAAGTACTATTAACTTGGGTTCTACATACCAGCTTATTTAAATGTTTATGATTCACGAGTTAATCTAAGGAAATAGGCTCAAATAATACAAAAAATCATTCATCCTAAAAGATAGATCAAATTCAGAATTCCACTTAAATCAAAAGAGATCATGGTATCGCTATAGAGATCACGGAACCTCAATCCTGATCACGTAACTGTGATCCACTCTTTCCTAAATAGAGTTAACCACGTTAATTCAAAAATTCTTGTTTAAAGTATATCCCAAGAATGATATCATGATCTATCTAAAAAAATGAAGTTTCCAGAATTCAAGTCTCTTCATGTTTAAAGAAGTTTTGATTCTGTACTCAATTTTATCCCTTAAAACTCTATAAATAGAACTTGAATTGACTATATTGGTCCTCTTTAGCTTTAATAATCGTACAGAGGAGGTGAATGCATATTTACTTGGTACTTTTTCAATTTAAAAAACTTAATCCAAGTTGTTTTTGGATGCGTGCTAAGTGACTTATGGGTTTGGACTAGCAACAAATCTTCCTTCCTTTGCTTGATAAATGTTCACCACTTTTTTAGTGATAAGTTTAATAACTTTTTCGCAAAGAGTTTGGCTATATATTAATAGTGCCAAAAACTTGTTGATGTAAAGTATAGGTGTTGTCAATACCACTTATCAAGATAGAAAAATGATGATAACTGCAAGTATATAGTTGCAATGTAGTTTTAAAAGATATCGAACCCACAAGGAAGGACTAGCTCTAAAGATCAACAAGATAAAATAAAGAAAATAAAATAGATTTAATATTTTGGATAAGAGGGTTAGAATGAAGAACGAGTAAATATAGATATGAAAGATTAGAGAATCTAAATATATAGATTTTCCCTATGAAATAAGGATAGAAGAGAAAACATGCAAGTTCAACAATGATGTTACGATTCACTAAACTAATCTAACATACTCGGTTTAAAATACCCAGATGTTCAATTATTCATTGCAGAGCAACACATGAAATAACTTTTCTAAACCTAGCACAAACGAATTAAGACAATTATATAAACCTGGACAACGTCAATACTATGCTTAGTACAGGTCACTCTCACATAGCCACATTTAGCAAGTTACCATTCCAAAAATGTTGGCTCACTAAACAGCGTTATATCACAAATTCAGTGATTATACACGATATTGTTAACACCGAAACTACTCTTAAAATTAACTCCAACGCATATAACTTGATTAATATAAAAGACTTAACACAAAATACGCATTATGACACATAGACATATCATAAACTTTGAAATAGAAAGTATAAGTAGAAAGTAAAGCAAAGTTGTAAGGTATGCAAGTGAAAGCTAAAGTTGATCAAACCATATTCACTCTTTAATGGGAGTCGTCAATTCCCACAATTCCTGCGTCTGCTTTGAATTTGGTCTCGGCCCGTACAGAACCTCCGCTATTTTTTGCGAATATCAAACAAACGAATATTGAAGAATGAAAACTTTTATTGATAAGTGATTTGCAAGTACACTTATACAACAATCGCTCAAGAATATAGAGAAATCTAGTGATCGAAACAAGGATTTGAATCACTTAAACATTTTCTCACTAACACTTATGAACGTAGCGAATTCTCTATCTATACACACAGCATATCTCACTCATGCACTCTAATGCACCACTTGTTGCTTATCTTGAACGAAATTGTAAGGTTTGGAGCCCTATTTATACAGTTCGAAGGGTTGCTTCTTTCCATACGAAGAGTCATGTCCATTGGTGAATGATTGCATCACTTCATTGTGATTGGTTGAGAAGCTTCAATCTAATCCACAATAAATAAGCACCTTTTCATGATTGGTTGATTTCTGATAGGTGTCTATTCATTGGTAGTTGATGGCGGTTGATCTCCCTTATCTGACGGTTGGTAGTTAAGAAGATTAAACTAGAAAACCGTCCAAGTCGTGATAGCGATATACAATTGGTAACCGTGAATCTTTGATTGGCAGATTTCTATTTTGAAGAAGAATAAGTCACGACCGTGAATGATTATCATGACTGTGAATTGCATTTTTCTTCAGAATTCTCCTTGTAACTTCATCGATCTTTGACAGCTTCGATCCTAAGCCAAATCTGTAAGTTCCACGCATCTTTTTGCACCTTTTTCACTCTTTTTTCATAGAATTCCACTTTAGATCATTTTACTCCCAAGATGTACCTAGTATCTACATTTGCATCAAAAACAACTACATAACACGTGAAATATTTTATATGAAGTATAAAAAAAACTTAAACTATAGTGTTTAGTGTATAAAATTAATATGATAATAAGTGTAATTATACACTTATCAATAAAAAGAGTTGTATATGTTTTGCCTCTTTCATAGCATTTGTTGAGTAGGAAGTTGGTCAGCCTTTCATAACAAGCATGAGGTGCTTGCTTCACTCCGTAGAGAGGTTTCTTCAGTTTGAAGACATGCTTAGGATTCTTTGCATCTTTGAAGCCTGGGGATTGGTGCACATAAACTTCCTCTTGAATGAAGCCATTTAGGAAAGCACTCTTGACATCCATTTCAAATAGTTTGAAAATCATATTGTATGCAAAAGCACATAGAATCCTAATTGCTTCAAGATGAGCTCCATGTGCATAGGTCTCATCATAATCGATCCCTTCTTAGTGGTTATAGCCTTGAGCAACAAGCCTGGCCTTGTTTTTTACAACGATGCCATCTTCATTAAGCTTCTTCTTAAAAACCCATTTGGTGTCGATGATTGATTTTCAAATGGGATTACTTCACTCTTCTTACTTTTTAGCTTCAATCAATGAGATGAAAGTTTGATGGCTTATCATCCTATTGAGCTGACCTCACATCTTTACTGGATTATGAACATCATCTATAATACTTTCGATTAGGTGATTATGATGAGTTCTAATCTCTCTTGGAAGACTCGGATCTACAACGGAAGTCTCTGCTGGGTTGTTACGGTTGAGGTTAATCTTCTGCTTCATTGAAGTTGATTGAAAGATCTTCATCAGCTTTAACTTCCTCAGCTTCTAGCTCTTGTGCTAGGTTGGGAAGCATAGAGAGTGCATGGTGAGTTGATTTTCTTGTCGGATTACTCCTTCATCTTCAATAGATGGACGTCTATCTGCATTGTTAATTTCATCAAAATCTACATGCATAGACTCCTCTACAAGACTAGTTCTCTTAACATACTCTACTGTTAGTTGAGTAGCCAAGAAAGATACCTTCATCAGCCTTTAGATAAAAATTATCAAGCCGTTCCTTGGTATTTAGGATAAAGCACCGATAACTAAAGGATCTGAGATGACCAATCATAGGCATGAGCCCTCGTTAAAGCTCAAAGGGTGTTTTCTCCAAAATTGGGTGAATTAAAACCTGATTAAGGATATAACAAGTTATGTCTATAGCTTCTCCCCAAAATTACTTTGGTAGATTGTTATCACTTTCTACTCAACAAGACTACCCATGTGAATCTCGTGAAGTCATCCACAAACACCAAGGAAAACCTTAGTCCGCTCTTGCTTATAGGTTGAACAGGATGAAAAAGATCCAGGTGGAGGAGCTCCAACGGTCTCTTAGTTACTATAATTGATCTAAATGACTTTCTAGCCTGCTTACCAAGTTGACAGGTGAGCAAAGCCTATCTTTCTCAAAGTTGATACTGGGTAAACTCATAACTAGTTGCTTTTTTACCAGTTTGGACAAAATATTCACATTTTTATGACCCAACCTTCAATACCAAAGCCACGAACTATCTTCCTTAGATACGAGATACAGATTAGTGGAGCTAGGAGATAAATCAATCATATAAATATTATTGATTCTAAAAGCAAATAAAATAGTAGAATCGGTCTTATAGTCAATAACTAAGCAACCTGCTAAGTCAAATGTAACCTTCCTGACTTTGTCACAAAATTGGGAATTGCTTAGCAAGTTGAACTTGAGTCCTTTGGCTAGGGAAAACTCTTCAATTAAAGGAGAAACACCCACTATGCAGCTTCAAATAATCTTACATTTTTTGTTATCTCAAAAGCTGAAACTCCCATTTCTTTTACGTTTTAATGAGATAAACTAAGTTTTATCTCCCATCATATGCCTTGAGCACCCACTATCTAAATACCACATTCCAATATCATCACCAGATCTCAGGCTCACCTGTAAAACAATTATGTTTTCTTAGGTACCCATACTTTTAAGTTAGATCCTCCTTCTTTAGTAGTGCTTAAGTTACTCTAGTCGTACTGGTCTTAGTAACCATTTTTATGCCTACACATGACAATATCATGTCGAGCCTTCCGACATAAGTCACAAGCCTCTTTTGGTTTAGGCTGGCTCACTTTCTTCTTTGAAGGAGATTCTTCCCCTTACTAAAATTGCAAGTTTGGTTACTCAAAGCTGGATTGTTTGCTAGAGGAGGAACCAGTTCCTTCTTTAAAGTTGTTATCTCAGCATTCAACTAATCTAATTGCTTAGTGAGCTTGATGTTATAACATTCATGATAGTTAACTTTTAATTGAAGAAAGCAGATATCAAGGGAAAAGTAAGCGATAGTGTCTTCCTGATCCTCACTAGCACTTTAATGTTCTTACCCGACTTATTGATCAATTTCATAACATCATGTACTACCTGAGAGAACTCTTCAACAGATAAAGGGATTGATTACCCAACTCTTTTAGGATGTATCTTAGTTTGGTGGTTCTTCCCTTTATTTTACTCAATTCTAGATTTAGCAGTGGATTGATTGCCCTTTGAGGTAAAAGCTAAGCTCTCGCACTTCTCATTATCCATCACCATCAAGCAAAGGTTGGCAGAGTTGGTTACTTCTTCATCGGATGATGAAGATTCTTCTAAGTCTCTCCATGTGGTAACAAGTGCCTCATTTTTCTTCCCGAACTTCTTGAATTTTTCCTTCTTGGATTTAGAGAAGGATAATTGGATGTGACCTTTCTCACCACAACCAAAGCATTTGATATCTTTGTTGTGTTCCTTCTTTAGTCCTTCCCCGACTCCTCACTAGTGCTAAGTTGTCTTGTTTTTGCTTGGAAACTTCTTCTTAGTGAATTTCCCATCCTTCTTCATAAAGCTCTTGAATCTCCTTATGAGAAGCACCATCTACTCATCCGAATCATTACTGGTTGATTCATTAGATGAGTTAGCTTTCAGGACAATTACTCTTCCCTCTTTCTCCTTGCCTTTACTCCATTTGTAGTCATTATTGTACATCCTCAGGG
The DNA here is from genome assembly GCA_949673415.1 of Euphorbia schlechtendalii. Taxonomy (NCBI): domain Eukaryota; kingdom Viridiplantae; phylum Streptophyta; class Magnoliopsida; order Malpighiales; family Euphorbiaceae; genus Euphorbia; species Euphorbia schlechtendalii. Next base: position 8,059 of record CATIWQ010164552.1, on the reverse strand, counting down.
ACATCTCCTAAGTTAGCAAGGTGCCTATCAGCTCATCGTAACTGTAGGTCTTCAAATCATGAGTCTCCTCGATATTGCTCTTCTTTGAGTCCCCTCTAGAGTGAGAACTCATAGGATCTTCTTCACCATCTCCTCCTCGGTGAATTCCTTGCCTAGCTATGAGTGGATGACGTTCGACCCACACGGTCGCCGCGAGGTGTCGGCCCCTCGTCGAGACGTGGTGTGGGGTTCTCGAAAAAGAAATATTTTAGTTTGTATCAAAAAGTGTGTTGAAAAGATGTTGCTTGAAAATGATTTTGAAGCTTAGAAGACTTGAGACCTAAATCTCTAGTCTATGTTACAGAGTCGCCACCTGGATCAACTCTTCCAGGAAAATTTGGTACAACTTAGATCCGTTTGCCTAATCCATACCATAGAACAGAAATTCACGTTCGGATGAGTTACTTACTTTGTCATCATTTGAGTTAAATTACACTATGCTAGAAACCACGTTTATAATATTCTAACTAAACTAGATATTTTCGATTTATGTTTTAGTTTATCTTACATGCATAAAGCAGCAAGAAAATTGCGAAAAGTAAACAAGTAGGAAATTTAAATGCGCTTAACCTCCGGGGAGATTGATTACATCATTGGATGGGGGTTTACAAATTGCCTAAATACAATGAAATCTAAGGGATACAATCACCTAAAATACATTGATATCTAACAAATATTACATTTGATTTCAAAATGAAAAGCAATACCCAAAGGAAATTAAATCCTAACATTCATCTATCCTAAACTATCTGCATCCACAAAGGTTATCACCAATATAATACATCACACGTAGTTCCAGATATGTTTGTTTTGATCTTTTATGAGACCTGAGTGGTCTAATTTAAATCATCAAGAGATTTGAAATTTCTTTCATGTAAAAAGGGTTCATTTTATACACATAAGTTATTTAACCATATTATTAACGAAAATGCCACATGTGAATATTTATCAGGTGGGTATCCAAGAACTCCGGTTCCCTTTGTCAGGGTTTCCTAATACACTTCACAATAATATTAACAAAAATAAATCTAAGTCCAAATACATTAATAAAATGGCGTTATTGAACCAGTTCCGAAAGGGAAATCGTTAAGTCAGTAAAATAATATCCCGGTAAAGGGGAACCAACTTCAACCGCTAGAACACCTTATTGACCGATTTTGGGTTCATAAAATCCTCAAACATATTTCTTATGTTACTTAAAAACTCAAATTTTAGGTTTGAATAATCACCACTAACCCTCTTGAACATAAAGCAACGTTTGGAAATTTTCTGAACATTCTGCCTATATTATTCCTAGAAAGCAATGCCGTTAATTGCATTGTTGATGTCGTTAATGACATTGCAATGCCGTTAATGACATTACAGAGATAGAACAGGAAGTTTTGCATATCTTTCATATTTTCACACATCAAGCATATATACGTGGTATAAATAAGTGAGACATGACTCTAGGATCTCAAAGGCCTACCCCATAGTCGTGAATCCACCTCGCTAGGTCAACGAAAATCTCTAGAAAGCCCTCCTTGTTTCTTTGGTTTGGTTTGCGGTTTTGTTGAAAAATAAAGAGTAAAGGTATACTCTTTGAGGGAAGTGAAAACTTCCTGAGTGTGAGCCTTGACAAGATGAAGAAGAAGGTAATAATCCTTCTTCTATCATGTATAGACTTCAAAAAAACTTAAAACTAGAAAATTGGTTGAAAATCAACAAAAGGAACAAGTATACCAAATTAGTAGAGATACTTTTTAAGAACACTTGCACTAAGTTCTTTTGAGTTAGAACTTAGTAGATATGGTCAAGGAAACTCTAAACCTCAAAGCTTGCCTAAATTCCTACATAACTCAACTTAGTTTTGGTGAAGACTAAACCTCAAACTTACCTAAATAACTCCCAAATATCCCAAGTTCATGCCCTATTCATGAACTTACACTCTCTAATTCTGGAACTAAAATTTAATATGAGTTAAAAGACCCTAACTTAATTGCCAAAATGTTCAAGAACACTTCAAATTCAAACTATACTTAGAGCTCTCTTTCTTGCTTTCTCTTTGCACGAAAATGAGCTCCCCCTCTCTAGAACTCAGCTCTCTAAACTTAGAGAGCTCCATTTAATCCAAAGTGAGCTTAGCTTAGGCTTAGCTTTACTTTTTGCTTTTTCACTTTTTACACTTGATCCCATGTGAAGATGGATGTAAAAGGTCCTAGGTAATGTGTCTAGATTAACTTTGTAGAGAAAACGTCCGAGCATGTGGGGGGAGTGGGCTTTTGATCTGAAACTTACAGAAAGTACAATTTTGGTTTTGCTGCAAACTCGATGTCGTTAATGACATGAGGTAATGTCGTTAATGACATAGCACTGTAGGCTAGGCTTTTTTTATTATAAAGTGGGCTTTTAAGGAAGGGGATGCCTAAAGAAACAAAGCAGATTTTCTCCAGAGACTTTTCAAGACCCTGCAAAATGTAGAAAGTTAATAAGGGAAAAAATTACAGCTTCATCATTGAACTCACGATTCGGGAGCAAAATCCCATGCTCACAGGCTGCCCCTCGTGGAATCACTACTGATATGAGATTAGTATGGTCCCATGATTGAAAGTGCAATGGGGTTAAGAGATAATACCTACCTGGTTGCAGTTGGCACTACTCGGGATGGAAACTTCATGATGGATGGAAGCTTTTATCTTGATGCGGTGTTGTTAGGGACTGGTCTCTACATACCCGTTGAAGGGTTTTGACCTTCAGCTTGTTGATACCGTTAGACCCATTGGGGAAAGAATGTTAGCCGTGCACCTCCATTGTTCTGGTTGAGAGCCCCGCGTGTAGACTATAGAAAGTCCTTTGATGACGTGGACCGTAGAAAGTTTATTCAAATGTAAAAAGTCAGAAAATATGAAAACTGTAGAAAGTTCATTGACTGTAAAAAGTTAGAAAAGATGCAAACTGTAGAAAGTTCATTGGCTATAAAAAGTCAGAATAGACATTAAATGTAGAAAGTTCGTTGATTGTAAAAAGTCAGAAAAGGATGCGAGCTGTAGAAAGTTCATTTAACCGTAAAAAGTCAAAAAATTATGTGAACTGTAAAAAGTTCATTGATTGTGAAAAGTTAGAAAACGATGTGAACTGTAGAAAGTCCATTTGACTATAAAAAGTTGGAAAAGATACGAATTGTAGAAAGTTCATTTGATTGTAAAAAGTTAGAAAAAATGCAAACTGTAGAAAGTTCGCTGATTGTAAAAAGTCAGAAAAGATACAAACTGTAGAAAGTTTGTTTGATTGAAAAAAGAGTCAGAAAAGGTACGAACTGTAGAAAGTTTGTTTGACTGTAAGAAGTCAAAAGAATTGCGAATTGTAGAAAGTTCGTTTGATTGTAAAAAAGTAGGAAAAGCTGCAAATTGTAGAAAGTTCGTTTGACAGTAAAAAGTTGGAAAAGAAATGAACTGTAGAAAGTTCGTAGTAAAAAGTCAGAAAAATTGCAAACTGTAGAAAGTTTGCTGATTGTAAAAAGTTAAAAAGGTTGATGTAAATGCAAGTCATGGATGCATGTTTTAATTCCTTGATTAAGATTGTTGAAAGCAAAAATTTTTGCCCCTTCAATCAAAAATTAAATTATGAATGCGTATTAATTTCCTCGGGCCAGTGATCAAGTTTTGAAAATATTCTGTGAGGTTCCGGAAGTCGGTCGAATGATTTCGGTGACTTTTTATAGAGTTAAAATAAATTATAAATGAATTTTAAGGGGTTAAAATGAGTTTGGGCTAAAAACCAAAAAAAAGTGGGATGGGCTAAGCCCATTTCATTAAGGACATGGGGTGATGTCATTAACAACATCGCGATATCAAGTTAAATAAATAAAACCTCACTTTCTCCCATTTTCCCCATTCAACCAAAAATCAACCCCCTTTCTCACATTTTCTCAAATTTCTTCCTTGAATCTTTTGGCAAGATGTTTTGCAAGATCAAGTCTCACAACCCGAAGGTTGTTGCTTCATCATCCCTAGATCCTCATCCCACGATTCACGGTTTCAAGCTTTGCCCCGTGAAGGAGGCATATTACTTCGAGAGGATGGATGTTTCATTGGGTTCTCGCTCCATGCTCCCATCAATACTTTATGCACGAGGATCGAGGAATATGCCTTAGTGATTCAGGTAACCCGTAACTCCCTCAAATTTGGGTTTTTCCTGGTTTTTTATTTGAAACCTAGGTTTTCAAATTCATGAAAATGCATGTTTTATGTGAAATCGATACATGATTAGGCTTCATTTATCGATCATAAGTAGTTTAGGATGCCTTGGAAATCGATATGGTGGATTTTGTTGTGAAAATTTTAGATTTTTTGGGTAAGAATCGTGATAGAAACTTTGTTTGTTTCTATCGTTGCAATGTCGTTAACGACATTGCTCAATACAGTTAACGATAGAAAGAGAGATAGTTTCTGCTTTGCCAAAAAACTGCTCCCAAGCATTATTTTAGCATAGTTTAGGTTTTCGAAGACATGTAGGTTTGAAAATTTGAATTAAAATGCATGTTGATGATGATAAAGGATATAGAATCTCGCGTCAGCTTTGTGATTGACTTTGGTATTTTGCCTACTTTTTTTAGCAACCGCAGACCTATACTAACTTTGCTGGTATAGGGGCTATGGGGTGATGGTGGAATCGCATGACCGGGGACCCGGATCTTCAAGATGCTATTGACGCCACCGGTTTCAGAGAGATTGCGACGGATTTTGCTGGCCCACATACCGCACTTATCTCACTATGCTTGCACCGTATTGGTCAAGTGGTGGTCGGAGATGACTTATACCTTCTACTTCCTAATGGGGGAGCTGACTATCACCCCTTCGGATGTGGTAGCCATTACCAGGCTATCCTGGCACGGAGGGGCCATTCACTTTGACGTCTTCATGGACTGACTTTCTACTTCACGTTGGGTCATCAACCGGGTGCAGGAGCTATTTGGTGTGATACCTCGAGCGGGCAAGCTCTCCTATAAGGAGCTGCACACCCATTGGTCCATGATGGATGTGGTGCATAAGGGTCTGTGGGCTCCATTTGTCTGATCCTTCATCATCTAAGTGTTGTTCTTCCTCGTTGCGTCGAGCAAGATCAACTACAAGTTGATCTCAACCGTCGAGGACCTCGTGATGATCCCAATGCAGAATTAGCCTCGAGCCATCATAGGCTAGATGTATTACGGCTTGGACTACGCGATGAGGGCACATGACAAGGCCCTCAAGCTAAGTCATGTTTTGCTCCAGGTAACTAGCTCGGATTTTTCACCTTTACTTATTCACGATTTCTTCTAATTTTTCCAGACTTTCAACTTTATTGTAGGTATGGGCTTTCGAGCATCACATCCTTCCCCATCCGGTCTTCAAGATCGACCCCGTCCCTGAAGAAACTTCTTGGCTATCTAGTGCCCGCGGACCAGCGATCTCTGCAAGTGGCGGACCACGTATCGAGAGTGCGTCTTTCACTTGACGATTGAGAAGGTACCGACCCATTCTTTACCAAGGGACTTTATTATTTTATATGCCTACGATTTACAGCTAACCTTGTGGTGAAATGCCTCCCTTTCTATTACAGGTTACCTCTGACCCCTGGACCGATATGCTTAATTGGGATGCGATGGTAGCCACATGAATAGCCATAGACGGCCACTGGTTGGTGCTAGAGAGTCCCCTTTCTTTCCCTAGAGTGGTACTTTGATGAAAGGGTCCGGGGGTGGAGGACCACAGTGATGGCTCAGTGCCAGTTCCTCCCCATCCACCTATCGAGGTGTATTGGCCCAATTTGAAGATAAACTCAGCGGAGGATCGGGCTACTTTCTTGGATGGAGATGGTGAAATGGCTCCTTCTATCGGCATCAACTATCTAGCTCACTTGCGGCTGCTTCTTCCCCCTTACCCTCACCTCTCACCCGATGATACCGAGGATTGGCATCACCAAAAGGCAGTAGAGATGGTAGGTAGAGCCCTATTGGATAACGAGGATGAGGAGGCCGATTTTGGCATAGGCGGTGAAGATGATGGTCCCAATGGTAGTCCGGGGCATGGAGGCAGTACTGGTAGCGGAGGCCATAACAGAGGCGGCACTGGTAGCGAGGGCCATGGTGGCGGAGCTAGCAACGGGGGTTACGGTGATGGCGGTGCGAGCTCTTCCAGGGTACGAATCATTTTTTAAGTTTGATTGCTTCAAACCTTTAGTATGCTTATTGTATACTCACTACCTCTTTGAAATAGGCTGGTGTGGGCAAGCGGGCTCAAGTACACCAGGCCGATTCGTAGGAGCAGACTCATTACATGCCCGGATTCATGGAGGTTTATCTCACCACTCTATTAGAGATAGCCTTCTCCCTTATGGCAAGGTTGGGGGAGCGGTAGACTCATATGCTACCCCCGAGTCTGTACACCCTGTCTTTCGCTCCTCAGGACACCACTCATGTAAGTATTTTTCCTTTATTCCTTTTTAAGGTTTACTTCTTATGCTTGCGGTTCCTGATTTGACTATCATTTCATCATGACAGGTTCCTCGGGCTGATGTAGAGATACTTGCTCACCATTACCTGTTTGCTCAAGAAATGATCATCGCATAGAACGGGGCCGCTGAAGTATTCCTATTCAATCCTTGTAAATACAAAATTGTTATGTTTATGTATGCATATTGGGTCTATGAGATGATGTGTGTGTTTGTTTGTCATATGTTAACAATTTTCTAGGATGTTTATGTTATTATGCAAGCTTTCTGCTGCAGGCATTGATTTCTGTGGAGCATCAAAACTATTTGAGGTCCAAAGATCTCATGAAGACTCAAGATCTGAGGACACTACACCATACATGGTCTATCCCAACAACAATAAAATGTTGCTTAAAGTGCCAAAAGTGTTGCGAAAGCACTTGTCGCAACACTTTTCCGTGAAAAAAGTCGTTAGTGATGCTTCCCTTGTGAAAAGTCATTTTCGCAACACTTTTTTTTATCGCAATGCTATGAAAAGTGTTGCAACAAGTGACTTTTCGCAACACTTTTTTAGTACTTGCAACGCTTTATGTTGTGTTGCAAAAAATACCCGTCGCCATCAATGTTAACGTCTGTTAGTTTTTTTTGTAAAACTTTTGTTGTTTTCTCGCAACACTTTTAGCAATTTGCAACACAACACTTATGTCACACTTGAAACACTTTTTGATCTTATAGCAACACATTTGTAAAACATGTAATTGAACTTTCGCGACACCATGTCGAGTTATTACAACACTGTTTACAAACACTTCATTGTGCATTAGCAACACATTGTCCAGTTATTGCAACACTTTTACAAAACACTTGATGGTGCATTCGCAACACATTTGTGGTTTTATTGCGACAAATTTATGACCACATTTTATATTACACAAATACCTAATAAATTCACAACAATATAAAGTCTAGTCTTGTAATCCATCACAATAGCTAATGCATAAAGTAGTCACAAGACATGCATATATAACTAATGTAAAGTGGTGAAGACATAGTTAGACACACTCCTAGTGAAAGCATTATACTTAACAAGTGCATAAAATTCAGCAGCATATATTACACCATTGAGTTATCACCCGTGTCGCTAGACATATCATCAGCTGTACCAGTTCTAACATCACAAGCAATAGAATTCATGATGGCATCCAAATTAATGGTAAGATCAGGATTATCAGCTGAAATTAAGTTCACAATCAAAAAAAGGTTTTCCTTCACCTTGAGTTTCACTTTCTCCTCAACATTCAATTCCAACTTATCTTGGAACTTTGCCACCAATTCATCAACAGTCATGGCAGGCAGCTGTGGTGAACTACTATCTCCTTTCTACACTTTGTATGGCAATGCGCTCCTACCAACGAGCTATGTTGGTCCATGAGATGATTCCCCAGCCATGAGCGCTTGTTCAACACTGTCACTCTGAAGAACAAGCTTATCCCCACAAAAAATACTAACCTTCACATATCCCCATAGAAGTTCCTTATCGGGAACCTTGTGCCAACTTACATGATTGATG
>CATIWQ010164524.1:0-18749 GCA_949673415.1 Euphorbia schlechtendalii | reverse complement strand
TTAATTTAGAGTCTCTAATCTATCACATCTATATTTACTCAACTTTTCATTCTAATCTTCCTATCCATAAAAATCTCTAATCTATTTTTATTTTATTTTGCTTTGTTTCTTCCCTAGTTTATCTTTAGTCTTGGTTCCTTCGCTGTGGGTTCGAAATCTGTTAAAACTACATAACAACTATTTGCTTGCAGTTATCATCATTTTTCTATGTGATAAGGGGTATTGAAAACACCTACATTTATTTGTTAACAAGTTTTTGGCGCAATTATTGGCCAATAGTTCATGAGATTTTGGAACCATTATTGATTAAACTTATTAGTAGAAAAATGGCGAACATAAATGAGGTACGAACTTGTTTACCAATTTATACACTTCTGTTGAATTTACCTTGAGGACAAGGTAAAAGTTAAGTGTGGGGGTATGATAAGTGTATAATTACACTTATTATTATACTAATTTTATACACTAAACACTATAGTTTAAGTCATTTTTATAGTTCATATAAAATATTTCACGTGGTGTGTAGTTGTTTTTGATGCAAATGTAGATCCTAGGTAAATCTTAGGAGTAAAATGATCAAAAGTGGAATTCTATAAAAAAAAGAGTGAAAAAGGTGCAAAAAGATGCGTGGAACTTCAAGATTTGGCTTAGGATCAAAGCTGTCAAAGATCGATGAAGTCACAAGGAGAATTCTGAAGAAAAATGCAATTAACGGTGGCAACAACCATTCACGGTCGCGACCTGTTCTTCTTCAGAATAGAAATCCGCTAATCAAAGATTCACAGTAACGACTTGTATATCGCGGTCGTGACTTGGATAGTTTTCTAATTTTATCTTCTTAACTACCAACCGCCAGATAAGCATGATCAACCACCATCAACTATAAATGACACCTATCTGAAGTTAACCAATCATGAAAAGGTGCCTATCCATTATGGATTAGATTGAAGCTTCTCAACCAATCACAATGAAGTGATGCAATCTTTCACCAATGGACACGACTCTTCGTATTGATAGACGCAACCCTTCGAACTCTATTAATAGGGTTCCAAACCTTACAAATTTCGTGGCTAAAAGCAGTGGAAAAACATTAGAGTGCATGAGAGAGATATAGTGTGTGTATAGATAGAGAATTCACTACGTTTATAAGTGTTAGCGAGAAAATGTTTAAGTGATTCGAATCCTTGTTTTGATCACTAGATTTCTCTATATTCTCGAGCTATTTTGTATAAGTGTACTTGCAAATCACTTATCAATAAAAGTTTTCGTTCTTCAATATTCGTTTGTTCGATATTTGCAAAGAATAGCATGCTAGCAGAGGTTCTGTACGGTTGCAAGAATTAACGACTCCCATTAAAGAGTGGATATAGTTTGATCAACTTTAGCTTTCATATGCATATCTTACAACTTTGCTTTGCTTTCTACTTATACTTTCTATTTCGAAGTTTATGATATGACTATGTGTCATAATGCGTATTTCATGTTAAGTCTTTTATATTAATAAAGTTATATGCATTGGAGTTAATATTAAGAGTAGTTTCGGGGTTAATAATATCATGTATAATCACTAGATCTGTGATATAATGCTGGTTAGTGAGTCAACATTTTTAGAATGGTAACTTGCTAAATATGGCTATGTGAGAGCAACCCATACTAAGCATAGTATTGATGTTGTCCGGGTTTATATAGTTGTCTTAATTCGTTTGCGCTAGGTTTAGAAATGTTATTTCATGTGTTGCTCTATGGCAAATAATTAAACATCTGAGTATTTTTAACTGAGTTTGTTAGATTAGTTTAGTGAATCGTAACATCTTTGTTGAATTTACATGTTTTCTCTGCTATCCTTATTTCGTAGGGAAAATCTATTTATTTAGATTATCTAATCTTTCATATCTATATTTACTCATTCTTCATTCTAACCCACCTATCCGAAACCTTATATTATTTTATTTTCTTTATTTTGTCTTTCTTATTGATCTTTATTCTTGGTTCCTTCCCTTTGGATTTGATATGTTTTAAAACTACATCGCAACTATATACTTGCAATTATCTTTATTTTTCTATTTGATAAGAGGTACTTACAACACCTATACTTTACGTGAACAAGTTTTTGGCACCCTTATTATATAGCCAAATCTTGCGAACTAATTACTAAACTTATCGGTAGAAAAGTAGCGAACATATATCAACTCAGCACACACAACTCAGCACGCATATAAAAACTTAACTTGGTTAAACATTTTTTATAAATCTTAAAAAGTAACCAAGTATCACATTCACCCCCCCAACGATTGTTTACAAGCTATATAAGGACCGACAAGTGGTATCAGAGCAGTTACTCAACTTATTGACTAACCATCTTTGAGTCAAGATCCATAAATGTCTTAAAACAACTACAATTCTAACTTAGGTCAGGCAGTTGTTTTAAAGGAGGCAATGTCTGTTATAAGGCCACCTCTTTTTTATGGTAATTATTACACATTTTGGAAAAATCGCATAAAAAACTTCATTCTATCGCAAAGCATGCAAGCTTGGCCCCAGAGTTCCCACTATTGTGAGGAACATAATTCGTGTCCTAGTAGATCCAGAGGACTATGACAATGCTGACCTGAGGCTTCTGAAGGAGTATGCCGTAGCGATTAACTACTTACACTGTGTGATAGATCTAACTGAGTTTAACAAAGTATCAGCATGCGATACAACATAGGAAATTTGGAAAAAGCTAGAGATTACCTATGAGTGGATGGACAAGGTCAAGGAGTTAAAAATGAATCTCATGCTGAGGGAGTATGAGATGTTCTAAATTGGTGCCAACGAGGGTATTCAAAGCATAAATAGTAGGTTCATTAACATCATTAATGAACTGAAGAGATTTGGAAAGTACTTCACTGAAGAGGAGCTCATCAAGAAGATTTTGCACACTCTTACCTTCGAGTGGGACTCCAAGAAGAGCGCTATTGAGGAGGCTCATGATCTAAAGACCTACAGCTACGATGAGATGATAGGCACCTTGCTGACTCATGAGATATCTTTGATGACTCCAAAAGGAGTCAAGGCAAGGAAAGAGAGGGAAAATCCATTTTCCTAAAAGCTTATTCATCTGATGAGTCCAAGAGTCGCGAATCTGATTTGTAAATGGCTCTTTTGACTAGGCATTTCAAATGCTTCATAAAGAAGGATAGGAAGTTCAATAAGAAGAAGTTTCTCGCTAAAATCAAGTCCACTCAACACTGGCATGGAGCTGAGGAAGGACCTAAGAAGGAACACAACAAAGATATCAAGTGATTTTTTTATGTAGAGAAAGGCCATATTCAATCTAGCTATCCTAAGCTGAAAAAGGATAGATTCAAGAAGAGGTTCAACAAGAATAATGAAGCACTTGCTACCACCTAGAGTGACTCAGAAGAATCCTCATCATCTGATGAGGAAACAACTGATTCAGCCAACCTTTGTCTCATGGCCATCGAAAATCAAAGGGGTGAAGGCTTAGCATCTACCTCTGGTAGAGATCAATCCAATGCTGACTCTGAAGCTGAGCATAATAAGGGAAAAGCTCCTAAAGCTGAGGTACATCTTGAAATTCCCTTATCTATTATAGAATTTTCCCAGGCTCTCTTTAATGTTATGAAACTAACTAATAAGTCGATGAAAAACATCAAAGAGCTAGTGAGGAGAAGTGAAGATTTGGAAGACACTCTTGCTTCCTTATCTCTTGTTATGCCTTCTTAAAGAAAAAGCTGAGTATCAATATTGCTTAAACAACAAGCTCACTAAGAAATTAGATGAGTTGACTAGTGATGTAACAGCTTTGAAGAAGAAGTAGGATCATCCTCCAGCCAACATTCAACCTATGAATAACCAAACTCACAATTCTAAGAGGAAGAATTCCTCTAAAAAGAAGAAAGCGAGCCAGCCCAAAGCAAAAACGACATGAGGCTTTTATGGAAAAGATGGACATTCCACAGTTATGTGTAGGCATAAAAATAGTTATTATGATGAGTACGACTAGTCAAACTTAAGCGCTGCTAACAAGGAATGACCTAGCTCGAAAGTATGGGTAGCTAAGAAAATGTAATTGTTTTTCAGGTAAGCCTTAGATCCGTTGATGACTCTAGAATGTGGCATGTGGATAGCAGATGCTTAAGGCATATGACAAGAGATGAAAGCTAGTTCATCTCATTGGAGCGCAAAAAAAATTGAAGTCTCAGTTTTGGAGATAACTAGAAAGGCGAGGTCTGAAGTTCAACTTGCTTATTGTAACCCAGCTTTGGGACAAAGGCAGAAAGGTTAAATTCGACTCAGTAGGATGTTTAGTAATTGACTTTAAGATTGATTCTACTGTTTTCTTTGCTCCTCGAATCAATAATGTATATATGGTTGGTGTATCCCTTGGCTCCACTAATGTGTCTTGTATCTAAGGAGGATAATTCGCGGCTTTTGCATAAAAGGTTGGGTCATATAAATATGAACATTCTATCCAAACTGGCCAAAATGCAATTAGTTGTGGGATTACTCAACATTAACTTTGAAAAGGATAAACTATACTCAGCTTACCAACTAGATAAGCAAGTTAAGAAATCTTTTAAGTTAATTAATCATGTAGTAACTAAGTGACCGTTATAGCTCCTCCACTTGGATCTTTTCGGCCCAGTTTAATCTATGAGCATGGGTGGTAAGAGATTTTTGTTCGTGGTTGTGGATGACTTCATGAGATTCACTTAGGTAGTCTTGCTGAGTAGTAAAGACGAGACATATGAATCTTTTATCAAGCTCAGTAATCGGATAATGAACAAAATTAGAATTAAAATCTACTAAAGTATTTTTGGGGAAAAGCTATTAGCACAACCTGTTATATCTTGAATCAAGTTTGAATTCACCCAATTCTTGAGAAGACACGCTATGAACTTTGGCAAGGGTGCAAGCCTAAGATTGGTCATCATAAACCATTTGGTTGTAGTTGCTTTATTTTTAAAGTCAAGGAGCAACTAGGAAAGTTTGATCCTATGTCTAATGAAGGTATCTTTCTAGTATACTCAACTAACAGTAGGGCTTATGGAATATATGTCAAAAGAATCGGCTTATTAGAGGAGTCTATGCATGTAGATTTCAATGAAACTAACAATGCAAATAAACATCCATCTGAAGAAGACGAAGGAGTACCCCGACAAGAGAATCAACTCAGCATGCTACTCTCTATGCTACCCAACCCAACACAAGATCCTGAAGTTGAGGAAGTCAAAGATGATGATGATCCTTCTATCAACTTCAACGATGGGGAAGACCAACCTCCACCTCAGCATTCCATTATCGATCCTCTAACAGTTGATCCGAGTCTTCTAAGAGAGATTAGAGTTCATCGCAACCATCCGCTAGATTACATAGTTGATGATGTTCATAATCTAGTGATGATGCGATGTCAGCTAAGTAGGATGATGAGTCATGTAGCTTCATAACATTAATCAAACCCAAGAAGTTAAAAGATGCAAAAGGATATGATTATTGGATGATCGCAATGAAAGAGGAGCTGGATTAATGTAAGCACAATGATGTTTGGGATCTTGTTCTGAAGCTTACAGAAAAATCAATCATTTGAACCAAATGGGTTTTCAAGAACAAGCTAGATGAAGATGGCTCTATTGTTTGGAACAATGCTAGGCTTGTTGCGCAAGGCTACAATTAGCAAGAAGGCATCAATTACGGTGAGACTTATGGTCATGTAACCGAGCTTGAAGCAATTTGAATCCTTTGTGCTTTCGCATCTCATATGAACTTCATATTGTTTTAAATGGATGTTAAGAGCACATTCTTGAATGGATTCATTCAAGAAAAAGTTTATGTTTGCTAGTCTCTAAGCTTTGAAGATCTGAAGTATCCTGAGCATGTCTTCAAATTGAAAAAAACTCTCTATGGAATGAACAAGCTCCTAGACCTTGGTATGAGAGGTTGACCAATTTCTTGATTATCAAAGGCTATGAAAGAGAAAAAGAAGATATGACTTTGTTTATCAGGCGAAGAAAGGAAGATGTGTTGCTAGTCCAAATATACGTTGATGATATCATATTTGGAGCAACTGAAGAGAAGCTATGCAAGGGTTCAACAAGCAGATGAAGAGTGAGTTTGAAATGTCTATGATGGGAGAGCTCAATTTCTTTTTTAGTCTTCAAATCAAGTAGACTGAAGATAGAATTTTCATCAGTCAAGCTAAGTATGCTAGAGAAGTCCTGAAGAAATTTGACATGGAACATTCGGAACCAATGTCCACTCCTATGGCCAATGATACTATCCTAAGTAAAGATGAAGCTGTAAAAACTGTGGACAGTAAATTCTTCAGAAGAATCATCGGCTCTCTTCTTTATCTCACCGCTAGTAGGCTAGACATGCAATATGTTGTGTGCTACTATTCTCGTTATCAAGTTTACCCTAGAGAATCTCATTTAACCACTATTAAGAGAATTCTTAGGTACTTGCAAAGCTCAATTGAAGTAGGTCTGTGGTATCCTAGCAGCTCAGATTTCACTCTTAGGGTATTCACATATGCTAATTATGGTGGAGACAAGCTCGATAGGAAAAGTACAACAGGAGGATGTCATTTCCTTGGAGAGTACCTTGTCTCATGGTACAATAATAAGCAAACTTCCATTATGCTGAGTATAGCTGAAGCTGAGTACATGGCAGTAGGAAGTTGCGTAGCACAACTACTATGGATTAAGCAACAACTGGAAAATTATGGTATAAAGTCAAATTATCTTGAAGTTATGTGTGATAACAAGAGCGCAATTGACCTACAAAAAAATCTAGTTTGGCATGGCAGGATGAAGCATGTTAATATCATACATCACTTCATTAGGGATCATGTGCTAAGAGGAGATGTCAAGATGGAGTATGTAACTTCTAAGGAACAATGTGATGAAATTTTCACCAAGCCATTGCCAAATGGCAATTCTGTGTTCTAAGGAAGTTAATTGTTATGGAAAATCCTCGTTGAAGAAGAAGGAAAATGAAATTCTCAGAATTTTAGCTAAGTGTTGAAGTTCAAGCCTTGAGAAGACACGTTGATAACACTGTCTATATTTTAAAGCTACGGTGTGAGGAGTAGTTTCATGGTTTTAATTCAAGCTCTATGATTCAAAAAGATGTGCGTTTGAAGAAGAACCATTTTTATCAAAATTCATCGTTTTACTAAGGAGTTTAATCAAATGACCATCTCAGCATTCATTTTCATCTTGAGCTATGGAAGCACCACGTGCCCTTAAGAGATGCGATTGCCTATATAAGTTGAACAGTTGAAGAGAAAAGGTTACTTGCTTTTTGTAAATTTGAAATCTAAAGCATTCGAACCTAATTCCACATTCTTTCAATCTCATTCAAATCCTCTCTCAAATGGTGATTACCAGAACCACTTTCAAACTCAAGAACACTACCTCCTTGAAAATTGTATTAAATGCTGAGGGAAAGACTGAGAAGCTAACTCAACAAGAAGGCAACATCTTCTCTAAGGTGGATTGGGCAGATAACCTAGAGTTTGGTCCTGTTTATGAAGTGGACTATGAAGGGCTACTAAGGAACAAAACCATGCACAGGATCATAAAGCAGCAACACCTTAGCTCCCTCCTGAAGATGGATTTCGGACGCAAATCAACTCTCATCTATGCGATACTGATTAGGAGCATTTTCAACATGCCTACAAGAGGCACTTAGCTTCAAAAGATCGATGATGAAGACATCATAATCATTCCAGTAGATTGGGAGCTCCCCTCAAACTATGTATCAGGGGAGATTGCAGCAAGTAGGATGAATTGAACTACTAGGATGTGCATGTGGTAAAGTTGCTGCTACCAAAAACTTGTTCCGTGACTAGTTGCACCTATTTTGAGAGGTGTGTGGTCTACCATATGGTAGAGGGTAAGAAGCTTAACTGGCCAGTGGTGATTCTTCACCATTTGACCAATCTGGCTACTATCTATCATTATGGTTACCTCATTACCGAACTAATGAGGGTGGTGAAAGTGAACATAGCTCAATTTTTGGGGTAGTCCAGTGACATAGTTTTGCCTATGAAGAAGAGATTTGATATGTCTCACTTTGGCAAACTGGTTCATAACTAGGTACATACTAGGTGTTGGCACAATAAACGCTCAAGCTTAAGTGTGTACCGATAGTTGTACTAACGGACATCCGGAAGGAAGATGCATATGGCTTCATGGTGGACTTTGATGATAGTGATGACTCTGATAAAGTTCCCATATCCAGTATCCTAGAGAAAGTCACCACTTCCTCTCCCAAGCAGAAGGCTGCTGTTCGCCTTTTTTCTGCTGATAAGTTTAATAACTTTTTCGCAAAGAGTTTGGCTATATATTAAGTGTGCTAAAAAGTTGTTCACGTAAAGAATACGTGTTGCAAATATCCCTTATCAAAATAGAAAAATGATGATAACTACAAGAATACAGTTGCAATGTAGTTTTAAAAGATATCGATCCCACAGGGAAGGACTAGCTCTAAAGATCAACAAGGAAGATAGAATAAAGAAACTAAATAAAATAATGTTTTGGATAGGAGGGTTAGAATGAAGAATGAGTATATATAGATATGGAAGATTAGAGAATCTAAATATATAGATTTTCCCTATGAAATAAGGATAGAAGAGAAAACATGCAAGTTCAATAAAGATGTTACGACTAAACTAATCTAATCTAATAGACTCGGTTCTAAACACTTAGATGTTCAATTATTTGTAGTAGAGCAACACATGAAATAACTTTTCTAAACCTATCACAAACGGATTAAGACAATCATATAAACCTGGACAACGTCAATACTATGCTTAGTACGGGTTGCTCTCACATAGCCACATTTAGCAAGTTACCATTCCAAAAATGTTAGCTCACTAAAAAGCGTTATATCACAGATCCAGTGATTATACATGATATTGTTAACCCTGAAACTACTCTTAAAATTAACTCTAACACATATAAATTAACTAGTATAAAAGACTTAACACGAAATACGCATTATGACACATAGACATATCATAAACTTCGAGATAGAAAGTATAAGTAGAAAACAAAGCAAAGTTGTAAGGTATGCACGTGAAAGCTAAAGTTAATCAAACTGTATCCACTCTTTAATGGGAGTCATCAATTCCCGCAATTCCTACATTTGCTTTGAATTTGGTCTTGGCCCGTACAGAACCTCCGCTAGGATGCTATTCTTTGCGAATATCGAACAAACAAATATTGAAGAATGAAAACATTTATTGATAAGTGATTTGCAAGTACACTTATACAACAATCGCTAGGGAATATAGAGAAATCTAGTGATCGAAACAAGGATTCGAATCACTTAAACATTTTCAACGCTAACATTTACAAACATAGCGAATTCTTTATCTATACACACACTATATCTCTCTCATGCACTCTAATATTTTCCCTCTGTATCATTGCACAAAATTTGTGAGGTTTTGAAACCCTATTTATATATTTCAAAGGGTTGCGTCTATCCATACGAAGAGTCATGTCCATTAGTGAATGATTGCATCACTTAATTGTGATTGGTTGAGAAGCTTCAATCTAATCCACAATGGATAGGCACCTTTTCATGATTGGTTGATTTCTGATAGGTGTCTATTCATTGGTAGTTGATGGTGGTTGATGGCTTATTGATCATGCTTATCTGGTGGTTGGTAGTTAAGAAGATAAAACCAGAAAACCATCCAAGTCGCAACCGCGATATATAAGTTGCGACCGTGAATCTTTGATTGGCAGAATTCTGTTCTGAAGAAGGATAAGTCACGACCGCGAATGGTTGTCACGACCGTGAATTGCATTTTTCTTCAGAAATTTCCTTGTAACTTCACCGATCTTTGACAGCTTCGATCCTAAGTCAAATCTCTAAGTTCCACGCATCTTTTTGCACCTTTTTCACTCTTTTTTTTCATAGAATTCCACTTTAGATCATTTTACTCCCAAAATTTTCCTAGTATATGCATTTGCATAAAAAATAACTACATACCACGTGAAATCTTTTATATGAAGTATAAAAATGACTTAAATTATAATGTATAAAATTAATATGATAATAAGTGTAATTATACACTTATCATACCCCCACACTTAACTTTTGCCTTGTCCTCAAGGTCAATTCAACATAAGTGTATAAATTGGTAAACAAGTTCATACCTCATTTAGCGTAAGACTATTGCAGTGAGTACCACATTCCACGTTGCAAAAGATTTCAAGTAGAAGTTTAAAATTTCCCACAAATTAGTAATGTGCAATTTATATAGTTTAGTTGCATACCTTTGTTCTTAATAGAGAGTCAAACGAATCACATCTTCACATAAGCGTTATATGCATACTTGAATATTACATTCTATTAAGCATAGTATAAAGTATAAAGGACATAGAAAGCACGCTTTGATTAATTTCTCTCAAGGAATTTTTGGGTAACCTAGGATGCTAAAAAACTCTCAGTGGTTGCATTTTATGCTCCCCACCACTCTCCCCTTTTTTCAGTGGTTGCATTTTATGCTCCATACCACTCCCTCATTTTTTTTCTTTTAAGCATATGTTTTTGAAGTACTTTGTACTTTGCACCCATTTTTCGTGCTATGCTTTCTTTTCTTTTTTCACTCAATGAATGGTTGCAGTTTCTGCTCTGTACCATTCCTCACCTTTTGTATAACTCATTGGTTATCCTCTCTTTCTTTTTAATTTTTCTTTAATACCCTCATCCTTTATTGATCAATTTCAAAGTATTATGGTTATAGTTTCCGAACACTTTAAACACACCTCAATACTTATAGGACTTATTCGAGATTTGCATATAAAATTCATAATAAAATACCATTAAATATTACTCCACTTAAACTTATCGGAAGCATTAAACTAAAACTATATAACTTATGCTAATTCATGTTGCATCGAAATATATATCGAAACTTACTTAGAATGTTGCTTTCGAATGTTACTCACTACTCATCCTTGCCAAATTGATAAATGTTGTGCACTAACATTAAACTTGTAAATACCTAACACTCACAATAACCTTAGACAAATGTTAGTAAAGTATAAGAAATGATAATGTATAATTAACAAACATATCAAGAAAAAATTTCAAATTCTTCGATTTTTTTAATTTTATTCAACTTTTTTGGATTTTATAGGATTTTTACAAATGCCCCCCACACTTAAAGAACACAATGTCCTCATTGTGAGACATTAAAAGAATCAAAAACTAAACTAAAGCTAGTCTAAAAATAGAATTGAAAAAGATAAAGTAAAGTAAAGAATAAACCCGTTCTATTGCGAAGGAGAATCTGGGGGACTGGGAGTGAATTGACAATTTTGTTTTCTAAAGAAAGAAAGTAATTTTTGAAGCATCGATTTATTACTTTTCTTTAGAATCTTCATGTCTTTCTTCATAACTCCAAGTTCCGCTTGGCAATTATCCAACTTAAGTTTCATGCTAGCCTTCCAATCTTTCGGAGCTTCTTCTTCCTCTTCATCATCTTCTTCTATTTCAGTCATCGGGGCTTTTCCTTTGCGATGGCTTACGGATCAGATGGTCTGACGGAAGAATCTTATTGAGTCAAGTTGAGTTTCTTGGTGTGATTGGAGTAGGAATAAAAATAATAAACACCTTCATGTTTTAGGAGTAGCCTTGTGTTTTTCAAGTAAGTCCCATCCATGTAGAGAAAATACTTACATGGCTATTGAACATAGGGGAGTTCACCTCTAGCTCCCAAGATTATGGCAGTGATAATCTCGGCCGCTCCAATCTTACTTCTCATGCTCGTTGAGTTCTTCTTCACCATATCCCATATGATATCTACAAATTCTACTCTTTGTTTCATCATAGCACAAGAATGAATAAACAAGTCTTTCTTTTGAACCTTTGTATTCTTTACTCGACAAAATACAGAAGTGGAAAGGTATTTGTGGAGGAGAAGAATACATTCATCCTTAATAAGTTTGTTAGGAGAATTTTTGTGATTGAAGACTCTCTTACTTGATAAATTTTCCCAAACTTGATTAGGTTGAAACGAATCCGTCATGCTCGATAAATTTGCAATCTCAAAACTGAACCAATCACCCATTATCTCTCTCGTGATAGTGTGTTGTTGTCCTTGATTATGAAATTGTATTGCCCTCTTCCTTGAATCTTCATAGTCGAATGTTACCAAACACTCGAGAATCCAGTCTCTATTTTGAGGAATGCGTAAAGTCATAAATCTTGTAAGATCAGGAGCCAAAAGGTAGATCTCCAGCTCTTCACTGAGATTCAAAGTTTCCAAGAAGACTAAATCGAGGAATATCATCCCGATGATATCCAATTTGCTTAGCTTTTGAAATCTCTTACCTTCTTCTCTTATCCTCAATGGGAAAGGACAATTAAATTCTTCTTGAATTGATTGGGCTCCTCTCTTTTGTGCTTCTATATTCACACGAGTCATATTGGTTTGAAGAAAAAGGTTTGAAAAGGTTTAGATGTTTGAAGGTAGAAGATGAGAAAATCAGAAATTTCGAAGGCTTTTTTGGAAGGTGTGGTGGCTAGGGTTTAACTTGGACCTATTTATAGAGGTTTTATGGGTCTCTAATTGGTCATAAATGGGATTATAGCCGTTTAAGCTCAAAACTAGCCATTAATGGTGGTTACGGACATCCGTCACGTGTCCGTTAGTGATCTGTAACGGTTATATTTTGCATGTGTCACGATCGTGACTTTCTTCATGATAGAAATAGAAGGTTTTGATATCCAATGATCATGAGCGTGAATTAAGTCATGGTTGTGATATTCTTTGCTCTTCAAATTTCTTCAATTTTTAGACTTGTACCTATGAAAACTTAGAAACACAAACACAAACAAACTTTGTTAAATACAAATGATAAATATTTACTATTTTACCTTGAGTAATCATGGTCATGATAGCAATTGAACATCAACGTCTTGTTATTCAAATTTATTTTCAAGATAAGGTTTGCATCATTGACCATTAGCTCGGAATATTTCTCCATATTCGGATTTCAATTCCAAAGCCCCATTACCAAATACTTTGATAACTTCGTAGGGTCCTTTTCATCATGATTTGAGTTTTCCAGGGAACAAATGAAGCCTGGAATTATATAATAAAACTCTATCCTTGACTTTAAACTTCTTTTCATGTATCTTGGCATCATGCCACTGTTTTGTTTTCTCTTTGTAGATCTTTGCATTTTCATATGATGACAAATGTAGTTCTTCTAATGCATTTAAATCCAACTTTCTTCTATCACCAGCTTTGTTTAAGTCCATATTCAAATTTCTCAAAGCCCATAAAGCCTTATGCTCTAATTCTACTAGTAAATGATAAGCCTTTCCGTAAACCAACTTATAGGGAGTCATACCAATAGGTGTCTTAAAAGCTATCCTGCAAGCCCATAATGCATCGTTTAACTTAGTAGATCAATCTTTCCGAGAATTCGAGATAGTCTTTTCGAGAATCCACTTAATTTCCCGATTAGAGAATTCTACTTGACCACTAGTTTGAGGGTGATATGAGGTAGAAATCATATGATTTACTCCATATTTATGCATCAAGCTTCCAAAAGTCTTATTGATGAAATGTGAACCTCCATCACTAATAATGGTCCTAGGTGTGAGCACGGGATTTTGTACCAGCTCGCGTGTTAAATGATGACGGCTTTTCGAGATATTTATCCTCCAATCACACGATTTTTGACCATCCGATGATCTTCAAATGGGATTCTTCCTCGTCACTGAATTTAAAAGGACTTTAATTCACAAATTAACTAAAAATTAAAAAAATACACAAAAAAATTCAAAAACGCCACCAAAAACCAGATTCGGGCCTGCATCGCCAATATTTTGCGAGGCATGGCTCGCCAAAGGGCTTGGCGAACCTCGCTAGGCTTTGGCGAGGCTCACCGCCAGACCCAAGTGAACCTCACTAGACCTTGGCAAGGCTTGCCAGGAACCTGGGGTACCTCGCCAGGTAGTCTGGTGAGCTCGCCAGGCTCTCTGGCGAGTTCGCCTGACCTTCTGGCAAGGCTCGCCAGCTTGTTTGGCGAGCTCGCCAAGGAGTTTGGCGAGGTCACCAACTTTTTGGCGACCCCGCCAAACTTTTTTGCCTTTTTTGGATTTTCCAGGATTTTTCTATAAATATTCGGACATTTTTGGATTGAAAGGGGCTGGAAAATTCAGAGAAAAATCCTCTCTTTCAGATAAAAAAATACAAACAATAATTTCTTCTTTTCTTCTAACATTTTCTCGGATCTAAAACACTTTTGGATCCCAAATCTCTTCATCTTTTAATCAAATTTCTTCATCAATTTCTTCTTATATCCTTAGATATTCTCAGGTCTAAAACAAATTTAGAACCCGAGTTTTATTATCATTTGGATAAATAAACACTTATTTTTCCATATTAAACTACAATTAAATTAAAACGAACGAGGAACACTCCCGGGGATCGAACGGGTACGCCGAAGTGGATTCATACCACAAGGGTAAGCCTCTGAGTTCCTACAACTACGAATTTCGAGCTTATTATCTGCTTCATCTCTTTCTGAGGTTTTTTTTATTTGTGAACCTAGGATTTATTTTATTTATTATTGTAAATGTTGTAATAATTCTCTTCATCTCAATCTTCTATTTTATTTCTTTTTAATTTTTATGTTAGAATACCCCAACGAAGGGAATTACAATTATTCCCGGATAACAGACCTCACTTGATACTATGCGACCATTTTCGCTAATAAAATTAATCAACATACGTGTAAATAAAAATGAACTATTTTTATTTAAAATAACAACTTTAAAATGTCGATGTTTTAATTAGTCCACACGGGTCTCGCTAAAATCAAATTAATCATATGTGATATCCCCTGTGCTAACCTTTATGGATACGTGTTAGATGTATGTTTAGGATTTTATTTTTCCTTCAGGTATTGTACATATTTTTGAGAAAATGTAATTAATAGGGTAGCGGGCGGTTGCATCCCCCGATTTTTTGAAAGCCTTGTAATTTTTATTTTTCGCATTTATTTTCCGCATTTATTTACTACTTTGTGGATAGTTTATTATTCTGCTTTGTGGATGGTTTATTATATTGCAATACGTGAATCATGCATATAAAGTCTAAAATGACCTAAGTGCAAATATGTATAACTAAGAAAATATGGTTTTCTGTAGATGTAATATAATGTGATCACTTATGAAATAAGCAACATATCCCGGACCCGAATCTCTGTGTCTTGGTGGGCCATCCCCCGGACGTTAAGCCTCACAGGATTCTAATTCCTGCAAAGAGCTAATCCAGGTGGTGACTCCACACTAAGAGACGGCGGATTCGAGTTCGAACCAAATCTAAAAACATTTTCGCTTTCTCTTTCCAACCTTTTTCCCGGGTCCCCGACCCGGTGCTTCTTTTTCAAACGCCCCGGTGGACCGCGCCTATGAAATCCCGCACTCTCGGCCCACCACTTCGTGTTGCCCGCTCATAGTGGCGACTCCGCTGGGGATTTTTTCTTAAACTTGTTTTTTCAAAAGTTTTAGATTTTGGATAAGTGTCGAAAATTATTGATCACATTATTCTGTTTTCTCTTTATTATGACATATTCATAATAACGCATTGCAATAAAAGGGATTAGCCTATAAGTCTAAGGTACCCCCATTACCGCGGAGCTCTCTCTTTTACTATTCTGCCTCCCTGAGAAAAGATAGTACTTGAGCGGGTGGATCACTTGTTGCCATATCGCATATACCTCCCTTAACCCATTTGGGGAGAGGCTTGGAGTGTATTTCAATGTAACAAGAACCTTCTACATAAGCAACCCATTTATAAACCCTCATGTAAATAAGCCATAGGCATTTTCCCTAGGGTATACCCAAACAAGCTACCATGCATTATATTTTTCTTGCAGGAGCGCTCCTTAGTATCTTCATTGTACTAAGATGAACCAAACTTAGGATAGAGACTAGCCAAAAACCCTACACGTGGGAGTTGTATGGTTGGAAGTTTGGACGTTGCATGCTATGTGCTATGTGTATACTATTTTCAATGTATCACTGAACAAATGTCATGCTAACCACGAATTTTTATGCAGACACTTGAACGCACACACTCATGGTATTAAATATACATATCACGATACCAAACCAATGTCACATACACTTAGGCACAGTTGACACCATAGATTGTGTCACCCTAGGACAACATAAAACCACTTAGGAACATCACTTACCCCTTTTCAGCGATATGTCCACTTGACATCCTGCTACTAGCCTGTACATGGCAAACATACCTTCCTTTTACTACGTGATGTCCACTTGACATCCAACACTTAGCCCGCAAGGGGCAATAACCTTTCCACCACATTACCCATGAGATGTCCATTCGACATCCAACTCACAGCCCTTCCGGGGCAATTATACACACCATAAGCCTAAACGAGGCAAATACCTCCCCAAAACCATATTTCCCACATTAAAGGATATCCCAGTTGATGTCCTAAGCTAAGCCCGCACGAGGAAAACTTACTTCAAAAGTCTTACCTTACCAAATCTTCAAGGGTATACGCCTCATACCCGAATCATTCGCCCACACGAGGTAATAATTCAATGTCAGCACATACCCTCAAATGGTGATGACCACACAAGTATTAAAAACTCCACCCAAATTGGGCAAAATAACCAAATCATTCATTAGGTAGCTACATACGGTAGTTATTTTCATTTTATTAGGGTATGTCACACCTCTTACCCGAAACAATTTTGACCTTCTCATTCCATGAGGCCTAGTCATAGTATAAAACCTCAAACCATTAACATATTACCACATAGGTAACTTAGTCACCTCTCTCACATATCTCGTGTTATGATGTCATTGTACAAGTCTCAAATCCAACCCCCCTTTGTTGGATTTTCATTTCCACATGTTTTACCTAACGACTAACCTGTTTGTTTCAAATGGATTGACATACATATTATTTCACATAATGGCATGCTAACCCCTTGTGAATGCAGCCATAACATTAAAAAATCTCATGCATTTCTCACATCATGAATCATATCACGAATCTTACATGCACGGTCTAATATTCTGCTTGTGTATCAAAGGAGCAGGGAGAAGGCCTGCTCGATGCCTGGTCCGTGCTTCTCCAATCATGGCTAGTTTGGAGGGGGTTCCGTACACTGACTCAAGTGAGGACTCGGGTTCAGACTCAGATTCAGTTCAACGCACTATTATAGCTAATCCATAAGGAGAAGGTGAAAGGGAAGATCACCCTGTCCATATGGGATAAAATTCTCAACAGTCATCGATGAGCGCCGAGATTGCAGCTGCCATAAATGCCTTTGCCAACAACGAATAGCTAGCTACGCTCATTCGCCAACACGTCGGGAGGACCCAGAATGCAATGTCCAGCCTAGAAGTCACCCTTAACAATGTCAATCCGATAGGGGGACCTCCTACTTCACTCATGATTTCCCCAACTACCTTTTATCAGTTCAGGGCAGGACAAAGTCAGCTGAACATGAATCCATTCTTCCCTGGACAAATTGTCCAGCCCGAATTCGCATCAGGGCCTTTCTACCAAGGAATGTCCCAACAGCCTATTCTAACTTGGAGTACATCGATCACCTCACAATTCCAGGCACCTCAACTGCCCCATTTCATGACATATCCCCAGGGATAATATGGCTCTTATCCAAGTGTAGGGAATGCCATCCTCCAACAACCTAGCATGGTGGAACTATGGCAACAGTTCTTTACCATTCACGGTGTCCACCTAAGGAACACGTATCCTGCACAACTGACAATTAGGGATGAAGATAGCTTACCCCCAAAGTTTGTAATGCCACAGTTTGAGAAGTACGTAAGATCTGACGACCCACGCGCTCACTTAACGCACTATCAGACGGTGATGAGAGCACTGAGGGTAAGCTATCGAATGATGGCTAAGCTCTTCGTCATCACCTTAGGCCACCCGGTCAATGAATGATACAGCCACCTTCCGCTGAACATAGCTGCCGATTAGAATAGCCTAGCTCAAGCTATGCTGGAGCATTATGGTTTGAACTCTCAAATGGAAACCACAATGCAACATCTGGAGGCCATAAGGCAAAGGCAGGGTGAGAACTTCAAATCTTTCTATACACGTTGGATGGCTACACAAGTTAGGCTGTAGACTCGTTTGACCCTACTGGAGATGATAACAAAGCTGCTGGACGGCGCACTGCCACCGTACAGGAATAAATTCGGGTCTGATAGCTTCTCCAGCTATCAAGAAGTGTTTGAGAAGGCAGAGTGGATGGAGCACTTCAAATCCATGGACACCTATGGGGGGGCACTAACCCGTGATGAATGATTATGTAATAAATTAGCATTTAGCTACTTTGCCCACGGGGCCTTTTGAATTTTTGAATAAATTGAACATTGTTTATTTGCTTGATATTTTATCAATGACATCACGCATTCTCATAAACATATGCATAATGTTTTTAGCACACGTGACACATCATTTCATGAAATTAATTTGGGTATAAATGGATTCCCCATAAAAAATTCAAATGATTTGACTTTTGAGAGAAAATGAGAGACAAATACATGTACTTAGATAACACGTGATAGCAATTGCTCCATCCTACAAGGATGAAAGATGAATGGAAAGATCTCCAAGCACGAAACATCCACTAACTCATGCAAAGATCAAGAGGATAGGAGCTAGAATAAGGCCAAACTATTGACC
>CATIWQ010164523.1:0-25994 GCA_949673415.1 Euphorbia schlechtendalii | reverse complement strand
TCCAGCCAATAATGTAGTTGGCCGGAAAATAATTCCGGCCAGCAATGTAGTTGGCTGGAAAATTATTCCGGCCATTTGCAACTGTGGCCGGAAACCAACCCGTCGGCCGGAAATAATTTCCGGCCGACCAACCCGTCGGCCAGAAATTATTTCCGACCGACCAACCTGGTGGTCGGAAATTATTTCCGGCCGACCAACCTGCTGGTCGGAAATAATTTCCGGCCAACCAACCCCCTGGCCGGAAATTATTTCCGGCCACATTTGCAAATGGCCGGAATTATTTTCCGGCCAACCCGGCGACGGAAACAAACCGTTTCCGGTTCATTTCCAGTTTCCGACCCCGGAAACTGCAAACCCGACCTGTTTCCGGCGCCGGAAACCGATGATGTTTTCCGGCCAGAAACATGGCCGGAAAAAGCTCGCCCGATGTTAAACGAAATTCGAAAAAATACCTGAGCCGACGCTTCTGATTTCCTCCGTCCATGTCACCGGAAATTTTTTTTGAAATTTTAGAGAAAGTTTGGGGTATGAATTTGAAGTTTGGATGTTAAAATAGAAAAAAAGTTGGTGAAGTGGGGTTATATAAAGAAATTAGGCCCAGGGGTAAAAGAGGAAAGTATTTGAAAAAATACGGGCGACGCGAAGTAAAAACGGGCGACGCGTAGCAGTTCAGTTTTCTCATTTATGTAACAAAAATAAAATTTTAAATTTTCCTTTTTGTTCTGTTTCTTTTAATTAAATCGATATTTACGATAAATTTTTATGATGTAAGTTTAATAATTAGCTTTAATGCATATTTTTTCTCTAAACTTGAGAGCTTTTAACTTTCGCCGTCTCCAATTTTCACTTGCCTCAACTAACACCCAAAACTTAGCAAAGCACATCCTACAACCCCCTCAAGTTGACATAAACATGAAAAAGTTAAAAGACAGTTAATTTGATATCACGTCAATGATATTAGGGATTAATTTAAATTGTGAAAAGCCCAATTTTAAATTTTCTTCTTCATTCTTCTTGTTTTTATGTAAAATAAGTTTTTTTTCTTCTCCATAGATTTTCTTGGCAGCTAAACAATTTTTTTTCATATATTAGTTACGTTTATGCTATAAATTGCTCTGACATTTGAAGAAAATGC
This sequence comes from Euphorbia schlechtendalii, assembly GCA_949673415.1. NCBI lineage: Eukaryota > Viridiplantae > Streptophyta > Magnoliopsida > Malpighiales > Euphorbiaceae > Euphorbia > Euphorbia schlechtendalii. Next base: position 24,859 of record CATIWQ010164523.1, on the reverse strand, counting down.
AAATTTATAATGAGTAATTAAACAAGTCACGTGCCTGAAACAAGGAAAATTATGTACACGTGCGTTTATGTCAACTTGGAGGGGTTGACAAGTGCCTTTTTTGCCAAGTTCCGGGTGTTAGTGGAGGCAAATGGAAGTTGGAGATGGCAAATGTGAAAAGTGTCAAGTTTAGGAGGGCAAACTATATATTAGGCTTAATAATTATTGTAATAAGTTTAATTTTGATGTTTTAATCACTTCACTAAAATACAAGCAACTATAGCATGATTTTTTGAACATTATGGGTATGTTTAGAAATATTAAATTTGAAGGAATTCTTCATTTTATATAAAAAGAAACTTGTAACTTTTGTATATAAAATGAAAGGAATTCAATTGAATTCTATCAAAATTTGTATTTTCAAACACAACCTAATTACTATCAGTGCAATGTAGCCCGTGAAAATTTAAGCTAGTGAGATATAAGTATGTTTCATATTATATTGTGTGTTTATTGGATTCGATGAAGAAAATAGAATAGTTCTAAAGTTGTATTAACGCGTCTAAATCTAGTGGTTAAGATATGAAGCTATGATCATAGAGGTCACAGATTCGAGTTCACATTCAGGTGGGTGGGTTGGAGTAGAGTTTTTATTTATTATTTTTGTAAACCCAGTAACTCAAATTTTAAAAAGTACAAATTCAATCTGAAATATTAATAAATGAACTTTTTTTCCTAATTTCCCTGAATAATTCCTTCTAGTTACCAGCCAAACACGACAATAAAATTTAGGAAAAGAAAAACACGAATTTGAAGAAAAAAATAAAAATTGTAGGACTAAGGGAAGATTAGATTAAGAGGTGTAGATTGGTCCAAATAAAGGGGTCCAAAAGCCTTTAATGAAGAAAGAAAATGGTCCCATCCCAAATTTGTAGAATAGGGTTTGTGGTCATGATCCTACTCCTAATTTGAAACTTTGTTTCCCATCCTTCCCATGTGATTTCCTCATGCCTGCCCATACCATTTCCAATTGCATTTTTCAAATATTAGTCATTCTTCATGCCAAAAAATTATAGAATAGAAAAATCAGATCATTTGACGTGCAAAAGGGTCATTCAATATATATATCGACATGTGTGTTGGTGGAGCTTAGAGTGTTATAATTTAAACTCCAATAGCACTCATGTCTATTTGTATTTTGAGAATCACTTTTACGCTTCAAATAAACGACCCATTCATTTGACTCTTCTGTTTATAATTAGAGCTCCATTTTAAAATATTAATCTTTGGCATTTACCATGATTAGAATATAGACTTTTAATTGAAAAATGGAGTATCAGTTAACCCTCGTGGATATTTATATCATCATACACTAAATCAAAATTATAATTAGTTTGATTATTTCCTAATTTTTTCGAATTGATAATTAGATAGCCAATAATGTATTTTCAACCAAAAAATGATGATGCTTCTGTTCTTTTTAGTTATGCTCGTTTTGCGGTCAACTAGAGGTTAACAGACCTGTGACTCCCTATTTCACCCGTATAGTTACAGCAATAAAAATTTTTATTTTATAACATAACAGTTCAGTAATTACAACAATTACAGTAACAAATAGTCCAATTTATGAAAGTTTGACTCCTATTTTACAGACTTCAATATCAACATTAACCCTTCAAACATTATTAAGTACAAAATAAACATTACTTAAAACTGGAAAACATTAACCCGAATTTAAAAATATACACACCTAAAAAAGTACAATCATTTCCTATTATATTTTTTCATTGATGTGAACGAACTGATGTTCAAGCATTTGTGTATCTTTATACAACGAAAATTGAGTGGAGAGATCAAATCCTCAACCACAAACAAATAACAAATACCTAGAAAATCGCTGCCCGTTTTGGCCGAAAAACAAGCACGCAACAGATTCTACTTAAAAAAATAAATTAATGAACTTTTTTACAAAAAACCGAGGATGAAGAAATAAAACTACGTAAAAAAAAAGGGTAAAAAATGATTCATTTACAACCACAATACCACTAGCCAGAGAGATAAACTGCTGCCTACTTCAGACATAACGATGTTTACGAGAAGAAACCTTACCCTCACTCGTGCAAAAATTGGAAGGCTGGATTTTCCGCAAGTTCCTCTGCAGGTTCGACATCCGCGAAATCCTTTTCCACCAGTGAATTTGACAGATCCTCGACAGAGAAGGGGATACTGAACACACGCAAAAAAAATTACGAATTAGTACATCCGTCAATTTACTGGATTGAAAAAACTAGAAAACGGGATTCAGTTATATAGTTGGAAAACGGAGATTCTAACCCGGAATTGTCGTCCAGCAAAAAGGAATTGCTAGCAGCATCGTTGGAGTCTTCTGTCATGAGTATCCTCATGCTGGAAATGACCTGTGGTAGATTTTAAAGGAGAAATTATACTCTGCATTCAAATGTAGGGAAGAACAAGAGCTTATAGGCCCAGCAAATGAATAATTTTTAACACATGAAACATACCCCAGGAGAGACACTTCGAGTGTTGTAATTGTCGTCCCAGTATAATGTACAGATTCTGTAAAGCTGCTGCACGCTCAGGATCTGAACATCCCAACAAGGTAGTAGACGTAGTAAGAAAGTGTTCGGAGAATCGATGAATGTAAAAATTGGTGAAAAATAATAGATTTTAGTGTCAATTTGGGTAAGATTTTGAGTACAAAATCTGTTATGATGTCTTTTTTATTTAAATTAATTTGTATGAAATGGATAAATATTATATTAGAATTTGAGTTTGAATTTTGAACTTTAATAATTTAGGATTTGATCATCTTGTAAGCCTATAAGGAATAAAAGTTTCATAAGAATGTGTGCAGATAATAAATGAACATGCATCCTTGTCCTAGCAAACTACAGTTACAGATAAGGTGACGGAATATCGAGACTTACAGGGCACAGGTCATTGGTGATTTCATCATACGATATTCGGTACTTCTGATGTATAACCTGAGAAAGAAGATGAAAAAATTGTAACTTACACAACTGATTGCTAACGGAAAAGTTATAATTGCGATAAAAATAAGAGGTGGGTAGCATACCAAAAACCCAACAGCCTGCCTTATGTGTTTGAGTTCATCCCAAGATGCACCAGCATACTACATCCCGAAGAAAAGGAATGAGACTAAAGGAAATTAATACGCACAATGAAAGAAACTAAGCTTGCATTATAAGTCAAATAAATCACCTCTTCTTTTGCTTGGCAACACCAAAGCTCTAGCTCTGCTAATCCGGATTTCACATATTCACCATTGCTAAAAGTACAGCACTCTCGACGCAAAAGAAGACTGCACATTATAGAATCTCCATATGATGAAGTTGAAAAAAATTGGTGTTACATGAGAATCCCAATAAATGAAGATGGCTTTACCTATTAAATAATTGTACATTGATGTATGAGAAAGTTTGAGTATAAATCTTCTGGATAAGGACTGGAGGGACCTGTGAAACCGAAGGCTGTGAGAATTTTTGCGAATTTAAAAAGCTCTTTAAAGACAAACGGTAAAAGCTCTCACAAAGTTCTGTTTCAGAGTGCTGAGGAGTGTGTTGAGACTATCAATTATGCTTTGCCAATGACTTGCGGGAGAATCTTTACTGAATGACCGACCAGATCTCAGTGCACCTCCCTTTGATGTTCGAGGAGCCTAAAGTTGGCAAAAAAAAAAATTACGCAATGAGATTATTATGTTTGCTGACACTGCTGCATTCTTGACTTCTTGTTGGGGTTAGAAAAAAAGGGAGTTCAATAACACAGCACAGTTATGAGCAAAATACCTGAATGCATAATGAAAGCAGAGATGATAACTCCTTCTTCAAGTTGTCTCGAATGATTCCGTAAATTTTCTCAACATATGCAGCAAGCTGTTGCTTGAAAAGCAAGGCTGGGTATTTAGCTTCCACTTGCCGCACTACAGCTAATGCAGCAGCAGCAGAGAGATTGGCAGATGAGGGTGAAGAACGGAAACCCTATCATTAATTAATCATGCAATTAGAGTAATAAGCATGAAATCTTGCAGCTGAAAGATAGATTTTATAAAACGGAGTCGAATAGATTTTTTTCTTTTTTAAAAGAGTAAATACCATTGTCATCCTTCCAAACAAGGATGATGGCTTCTTATTTGGAGTTGCACCGCTAGAACCAGCTGCCTTCAAACTTTTTTGAAGCAAAAACAAAAGAGTAGATGTATTGGACAACCAGTATGCCATATGATCATTGTCATCTTCATTCTGGAATAGTATTAGAGTGTTTTCTTGTTCATTAGATATAGAAAGCACTCCATTTAGTTGAGCCTCTTCTGGGAAAATTAAAATATTATCAATAAAATGATATTGATACCTCAATTGCTGAACCAATCATTTGAATGAGACGATCAAATACACTAGTCTTTTCTGCTTCAAAAGATTTCCAATGTAGAAGACATTTGTATATGGTAAATGCTGCAACAGGCTTGCCGTGGCTATAACCAATATTCTTCATCACGCAATTGACGAGGGCATCGATATTTTCCTGTTGCAAAATTGAGAATCACGGTGTTCAGTTTAAAGTGCACATTCTTCATATAGAACGTAGAAAACAGATCAAGCAGATTTAATTATGCAAGCACATACATGTTGACGTTCAATATGGGATCGCCTTAACTTGCTATCTGCTTCAATGCCAAAAACCTTACTAGGCGTTGCTTCCTGAGCTTCCTGAAAAGAGCAATCAAATTAAAACCATTCAAAAGGAACATGATTATAAATAGGCAGGCACAAATTGATGTAGTAGATGAAAAGAACATCAATAATAATAGTTACATTGGATCTGAACTCTTCATTCACATGGTGGCCATTTTCTAAAGTCTGCAATTACAAAAAATTAAGCAGATGAGTGTATGAAAACGACGAGAGGAATAAAATGTCAAAATTTTCGAGAAATGCATACATGAGGTACTGGTATTGGCGGACGATCCGATTTTTTAACTGGTGTCTGAAGTGTTTGCTGCCGAAGAATTTGATTCTCAGTTTCCATGTCAGAAAATTTTTCTTCAAGGCTGTATTCAAGTGAACATAAATTTTGAGAAGAATATAACGCATGAACATCAATAAACAAGCAAACAGAGCATTTCACTTGACTGCAAGTTAATAAAACCGTTATTCCATTTCAACTATGTTTCTCAAACATGAAAACTACCTATGCATAAGAGTCTTCAGCTCAACTACTTTTGTCTCGGCCTCTATAGCTTGCTTCAATCGTTCTTCACTTAATTTGCTGGTCTCCTCAAATTTTTTCTCTGTTTGATCAATTTTCTTTTCCAGTGAACTAACCATATCCTGAATTTCACACGAGAACCAAATAAATGAGACACAACTCAGCACATGGTATACAGATCTCCAACTATCAGTCACCTACTTTGAGTTTCTCGTTTTCTGCAGTAAGCTTCTCCAGCATTGCATTATCAACTACAGGAACTTCTTGTATTACAGGGACAATCTCTTTAGCAATTTTGGCAGCCTGCCGTTCCTTTAGAAGCATTTCTTTAGTTTCTTTGAACTGGAGTTGCATCTCCTGTAAAGCAGACTGCAGTTTCGCAGTTTCTTGTGTCTTAGCTTCTTCTGCGTCAGACTGCAATTTAGAATATATAAAATAATCAATATGCAAAATAAAAGAGACTGAAACAAACATATTTTTGAATTAACTCTAGTTGAGCCATCTTTAACTCTTTATGCATGCAACTTCTTTCAAATTTACATTTTCTTCCTAAAGATTTGCTAAGGGATAAGCATCATCTCTTGTTCATAATCATCAAGAATATCATAATCTTCACCTGATGAAATGAGACAGGTTAAATACATAATCAAATTTTCCCTTGGTAGCATTTTATTCCAAAACAAAAACTTGCATCACATATCACATACATTTGTCTTGATTCAATGTCTATACTCCCATACGGACATTTAAAAGAGCATATAGTTGGAGAAACTGGCCAAAAATAATGGTTCATTGAGAACTTGACGTTGATGGCTTGATCAAAAGCAAAGAAGTTGCATGTAAATTCTCATTAATATATTATAATGCATACCCTCAAGCGTTTCTCCAGCTGAAGTCTCCATGTCAATTCTTCAACTTGCTTTTCCAATTTATTCTTGGCAGCTTGAAGTGCACCAGTTTCCCTTGCGGCCTGTTGGAATTGAAAAACCAAAGAACCTCATATCTCACAATAATAAAAATATTTGATGAAAAGAGAACAAGTTTTATGACTTCAAGAGGACAGCATAACATGAAAATACAGATTGAAATTAAATGCATAGAACCACTAGCACACAGAGTTCTTTATAGTGTGATTGCATTCAAGTCAATTCACATATTCAAATACAACTAAAGCAAATTTTCATTCTAAATAAATTCAACATTAAAGTGTCTACAATCATATGCATGTAGTTGAAAATGCTCAATTTGATAGCAACTTGAAAAGGTCATGATATATATCCATCGTCAATGTCTTCAACTAGAAACATGAGAATTTATAGTGCTGAATAGGACGAGTTCTATTGCAAGGTCATCTATGCATAAATGGAAGAAAACAGAAAATTCAAAGACATGTTCACTATATTAGTCCACAGTCTACACAAAACAAAAACCACAAGATTCAAAGAGACTCTTACCATCTTAAGTTTCCTCAATTCTTTGCGAGCAACTTTTCCTCTCCATGCACATTGCGTCACAATTGCTGCTTTCTTGAGCTTCGTGTAATGCAACCGAGCCAAGAATTTGCGACAATGACTCTGTTGCACAGGGGTTAGGCAAGGGGTGTCAATTTATGCAAAAACAACATAAAGGAGCTCAGAACAATTCACATAAACACAACTTCTAACAAAATAAAGTGACATATATAAGGGGTGTCGAACAGTGTAATGTGGCTCAGCATTTAAGAATCACGAGCCTAGTTCTTATATAGTCAAGACTAGTACAAAATAATAATCTTTATATCACTTGAAAAATCCAACAAAGTTTAATACTCAAATTTAAGCTAAAAAAGGTGATTTATAGGATAACGAATTATTTACCATGTAACATTTCTACCCTTTCAGATATATCATTATATTAGCATAGACCCATTTAGTTCCTCAAAAAACAAATTATTAATTAGATTTAAATTTTGTTTTGTATACTCAGTAGATTCCTTGATGGTTAGCAGTTTCAGCATTTTTAGCAATTTTTATCAAGCAATCTCACCTGAATTACAATGGCCGCCCTAGTCCTCCTCCTAAAGCGCATCTCATCTCGAGCAGCCATACCACGCATGGCCGTTTGAATAGAAATCGAAGAACAGTACAAATCTGTATAAGCCTTCCTAGCAATATGCATCCGCAAATATGTTTGGATCCTCAGAGAAGCAGCCTCTCTTCGCATATTTTCATAAACTTGCCGAGCAAGTTGTCCTGTATTGAGGATATATTAATACATGTACATATTATAAGTAATTGATAAGCCTTAGAATATAGCACTTTATAGTATGATAAAAGGCCCAAGAATGGATGAAGCACCTCTGCATGCTGATTGCAAATGTATTGCAGAGTGCCGAAGCACGACGAAGCTTCTCCGTGACAAATAAGACCGCACTTTCCTCTGAATAATGCTAGCTGATCTTCCTAACACCTCAGTCCTACGAGCATCCAGTTCAGCCATTTGACCAGCCCTGAGAAAAACCTTAGTCTTACCAATCTACAATATCAAATGGACTGAAGTTAGCTATAAATACTAAGCAGACTATAGATGTCAATCTCATCAAAGGTGAAGTTGGAGCCAAAGGACTAAGATAAAAGAAGATGCTGCAGCTTCTCAGTAAGGTATAGTTTTCAGGTTGATAATCAAAAGCAACGGTGCTAAATTTTCCTTCATATCATGTGAAAAGAACATCATGCATAGACTACAATGAAAATAGCTTTTCCCAGATAACTTTATGAGCTATTTGGTAACCAAAAGCACCCAAACAGAGCTGAATTAAATTACAGTTTGTTCGCTTTGCAGGTAAATACCTGGTAGCCTTGGAGTCCCACTTTCTCTAAAAGTTTCTTGCAAGCAGCAATTTCATCAGAACTAACAAAAGATGGAATAAGAGAAAAGTCAGAACAGCTCAATGTAGCAGCAGAAAACATTACAGCTAGAATAAATTCAAATACCTCCCATCCAAAATTTCAGGAGCAAGCAACCCAAATCGGTCTACAAATTCATCAAATGGCTTTCGTGTTGGGTACCCTGCACAACTGATCCTAATTGCCTCCATTACCCCCTGATATGATAAAAGTTATAAGAGTTTGAGACATATTTAGAGAGTTGTAGTTATTGTTTCAGCATAGGAAAGGACCAGTTATGATTAACATCAAGGAACTCACCCCGCATCGTAATTGTTGAAGAACATTTTTGTTCTCAAAGATTGCTGGCTTAAGAAGATTGTTGGGCTTTACACAACGAATATAATGTGGCTCAGTTGCACTAAGAGTTTCAAGCAATGATTGTAGTTGTAGCTGCATGAAGCAGAAAACGGAAAGTTATACCCGAAAGGACCACAAAAAAACACATATTACTTATCTCAGACAAAAGTGAAAAGAACACAAGTATATTGTACCTTGAACCGTGAACCTATAGAAGAAAACTTAGACTGTTTGGAGGATTCTTCAGGTGAAGGGACGAACAATTCTGCAACAAAGGAACATTTGGAAGCACTTAAGAGTGCCTGGTGTTCAGCAACTACATAATCTTTGTTCTTGTCCAGGAACAGTTCTGTTTGATAAGTGACCTGATCAACAAACCAAATTCAACACTAGTCTCCAAATCCAACAACAATTACAATTTCATGAAATACTGAAAGAAAATCAAAACATTATGAACTCACGTCACCAGCATAGTGGCAAATTGTGAAGTCACTGCGAGCTAATTTTGGCTTGCTGAATCGTTTATGATTTTTGAATGTCTGGTACAACTTTTGGGCAAATGTTTCATGTGTTGATCTTGGAAACATGCTATATAATACAAATCACAGCCAATTAAGGAAATTAAAGAAACAATTGTACCGTTTCTGACTTCTTCAATTCATTAATACTATTATGAAATACAAGAGATAGGAACCTCATAATACTGCAATAATTGCTTACCAAGCTTCATCCAGCAGAGCAATTATACCACCAGGTTTCTGCAAATTAGTAGAAAAAATAAGTTATCCCAATCGGCAAATGTATTAAAAGTCGTAAATGCTATAGAAATGGAAAAGAAAGTGTATGAAATGTTGTAGCAACATGATTCATCAAGCACAAACAAGTATCAGAAACTTCATGACACACCGACATGCAATGAATGTTACCAGCAAGACTACTGATTTTTACTTGTGACATATTATTGCTTCTGAGTATATATCTTACAAATAAAGAACATCAATTGGTTGTCATTGTTAGAATTGAAGTCCCACATCGGATAATCAAGGGATTTGTAGCCCCTTGTACATTTGTGGAAACCCTCTCCCCTTAAGGTGTTTTTGGGGTGAGTTAGGCCATTTGACATTCTGTTTATTAGTCATCAACAAAGATCTTATATAAATTCGTTTCCTCAAAGATTGCTAAAATATGCCTGAAGTACCAATTAAATCTGATATGCATGAGAGAGAGACTAAAAGAACCTTCTCAATGAGATCCAAAATATCTTGATTGTCAACAAATTCTATGTAGCTCCAATCAATTTCTTCTTTTGTATATTCTTCTTGCTCCATTTTAAAGACATGCTGCCCAACAAATACTTGCATTTTAATGAACAGTTCTATTGGATGAATTAATAGCATGGAATTTGAAGCAAAGTAGAAATGACTTCCAAAAGATACCTGGTTGAAATGTTGCTGAAGTTTTTCATTGGTCAAGTTGATGCAAAATTGCTCAAAACTACAAAAGAATATACACCAACAATCAGATGAAAGAGTGAAACAAATAGTCACCAACTAGCATTTCCATTTAATTGATTCAATCAACATTATACCCTACAGTCTCACAGCATGGAATACTAATGAAGCCCTCGAAATGTCAGAGAGCCACCTCTACTACGTTGTAGGATGGATATCTATCCCCTCTTCTTGAGGAAAGAAGCAGGGAGATTAACCAGTTAGCAAGTGATTCCCCTCCATGGAGACACCAGAAAGATATACCAGTCTGACAATGACGCAACAGATTTTCTAATATTATATTATCAGTTCCATCACACAGTGTAAGCATGGAAGCATAGGACTTGACACTGGTTAATGTCCTCCAACTATAATAAATCTAGCATCTTCCTTTACTCAAAGTGCATAGTTTGTGTCAATTATCCATATTATCACCCCTTGTTGCAGACAATCCAACTAGACAAACAGATGTAACACCGCCTCTCAGGGCATACATCACTTGAGACAGATTGAGCAACTAGTTCTATTAAAGAACCAATTCTTCTCAACTATGAAATTGAAAACAAAAGGCATACCAGGTAAGCACCTGTTTGTCTTGAAACTTTCAAATCCATAAATATCCAGCACCCCAATTAGCAATTTTGACTCGGGATCTTGACCAATTGAATTGTTAATTTTATCAACAAGCCTGCAGAAAGAATAAAATTATGAACCCACACAAAGCCCAAGTGTTCAACACTTTAAAAGCAAATGCACTTGTTTGAAAAAGTTAATACTAAGTTTTCGACCAAGGAAATACTCCCTCCATTTCAAAATAACTGACACTTTAGGATTTCAATGCACCTTTTTAAAAAATTTATTCATTTTACCCTTATTTAATGCACATTGGAAATGACAAAAGAAATAAAGTATCCAGTCAACTTTCAAATTAACAAAAGGCATAGGGGTAAATAAGTATTTTTATTACTTTAATTAATGTCGTCTTGGTATTGACAAACAACCTAAAAGCGACGGTTATTTTGAAATGGAGGGAGTAAGTCTTTCACCAACTTGTAAATGAAACTTACCAATCAAACAATCTTGAGTAGACAATTTTAGCCAATGCATCCCTACTAAGAGCAGCAGATTCTGGATCCAGCCATTTTGTAATGGTTTCATCACGTGTTACAATTACACGTTTGCAGAGAGAGTCTTCCAATGCCTTCACATCACACCTAAATAAATACTAGATTTCAGAAACAGCATTTCCTTCCATTACAAAAACAATCAAGGTATGCATGATTTCAAGAATAGCTTGTCTATTAATATGTAGATGTGCAACTTTAATTATTTACATGAAAAGCTCAGCAGCAGTTCTCAGATGAAACCAAGATTTTTCATCTTTCGGCATAGATGAGTCTATTTCCTTTCCTTTTGTAAATTCAATATTTCCAAGATGGAGAATTGCAGCAACAACACGAAATATGGCGTCCTGAAAAGTAATTGAAACATTAACGAGATTTTTACACTTGAATTGCAGAATTCACAACTAAATAGCTGTTATACATTACCTGTTCATCGGAACTTATTCCAACAATATCCATAGCTCTCCTTGTAGCAATGTATTCCTTAGAATCATCAACGCCATCCAATTCATAGCAATTTGACTGATTGAGATAATGAAATGTTCTAGGATTTCCCAACTTGAACCTCTGAACATCCTGATAAATGAAAACAGAAGGTATAATTTACACACATCTTTCATTGAAAAAGAAAAAAGAAACAGCATTTGAAGCTCATTCTGTATCCTTCAAACAATAACTTTACTGCCACACTAGTACATAGTGCCACAGGATATTCAATTTTGTCAATCATGCTAACACAGTGGATAATACTATAATAGTACTGCAATGCCAATCAAGCCCATAAAGACAAATTTATATTGAAATGAAAATCCTTCCCAATTCCCATGAAGCAAAACAGCTCATCAGACTACCATTACCTCTGGAGGGGCAGCACAAAGCATATAGAAGCAGTGATAATTTCTTTCCGGGTCAGAAACCTGGCAAACACGTGATCTTTCTAGCAAATAAGTCCTGATAGCAGCTCCTGAAATTCTTCCCCTCTGATCAAATTGAATCTCCACGAACTTACCAAAACGACTGCAGCAATCACAAATTTCAGATAAGAACAGAACCCGTGATATACAAATTCAGTCTTTACAAGGTTTTTCATAGATTTCTCACCTCGAGTTATTATTTCTAACAGTCTTGGCATTACCAAATGCTTCTAAAACAGGATTGGACTGCAAAGTGATAAAAACAACAGAAGTGCAGGTATATCTTCAATATTCTAATGATATCAGATTTTACAACTTGCATCTTCTATTAAAAGACTACGAGTGTACAACTGCATTACCTCTAGGACTTTCTGCTCAACACTCCTCCCTTCAGCAGCAGCTCTTCCACCCATGTACGCAAGATAACGCATAAGCAATTTCGTGCTTTCTGTCTTACCAGCCCCACTCTCACCACTAACTAAGATAGCCTGACTTATTTCTTCGTTCATCATTAGCCTACATTCATAAATAATATCATCTTGAGTCACCAAACACACACACAGTAACTGCCAACTACATGAAATTGAATACCTGTATGCAGCATCCGCAACAGCAAATGGGTGAGGACTCAGCTCACCAAAGCCTGCCCCTTTATATTGTGCCATCATATGGCTATCATAGAGATGTGGCAGCTTTCTAAAAGGATTTACAGCAATCAATATATTCCCCGTGTAAGTCTGGAGGCACCATTTAATGTATCAGCCTTGACAGACAAATTAGTATGAAGATATGAAGAAAAAAGAAAAAAAAAAGATGCATCCTAACAAAATAAAACACTTCTCATGCAACAAATACCAAACAATGAGAAAAAAATATCAATATCTTGTATACGCACATAAATTTCGTTCATGTCGTATCTTGATCTTAAATTCTGCAAGACACCTGGTTCGTGTAAATAAGCCAGTTTTGTCATATCATCTACTCCACATGGAGGTGCTTCAACATCTTTATGATACACATTGGATGCTTTAACAGAAACCTACATTAATTCCAAAATATTAGGGATAAAAGAAAGGAATATCAACATCCTTCCTTAAAGTCAACTCTCTTATGAAAGAAAACATTAATATCAAATTTAGTAGTTAAAACACTAAGAAAAATATGTTAACAAAAAAGACAAAACAACAAGGAAAAAAATTGTGTTGTGAGTCTTGGGACAACTGTTGTTGCTCAACAAACCTTGTCATACAAAAGATATATTATTTTTTGAGCTTGGATTATCTACTAAAGTAGGATTGAGGACTTACCGTCTTTCCAGATGTGCAGAGGACCTTAATGTTTTCACCATTGATCTCCACCACTTCACCATCAATCCAAGCTTCATCAGGATCTTCCACCCAAACAAGAGATCCAACCAACAGACTGACAGCAGCTGCCTGCAACGTCAATGGTGTTAAAGGATACGATATGTTGTATCATTTTGCAGCACGAGCAAGCACATGTATGAAAGATTCTACGCCCTACTGATGCATCTTAAAGGTAAATCACACAAATGGATGCAAAGTAACATTTTAAGTATCACTATTATGAATACCATGGATCAATATCTGTCCTACATATTTGAAGATGCACCATCCTGGACTGATAGAGGAAGAATGATGGCAAAGTAAACATATGTCTTAAAACACCAGGTAACCACACTAATCAGAGCATACAAGGACTTCTAGCAATCTTTGTTTTACTTGTTACTTGGAAGAAACTAAATCCCATGCTCTGTGCAACACAAACAACCATGCTTATCTGGTTCTTTAAGAAGATGCCACATCTATCGTCGTACACTCTTGAGCCAACAGAAGGCTTGATGCAGGGTATCATCCTGACCGAGAAAGGGGTGTTTGCCTGTTTGGCATGATTATCCTATGCAATGGGTAAAGTAATACATGACCAGTTGATGATTCCGTAACAGTGGAGAACTGGAGATGTATGGTTGATGAGATGGTACAGGAATACAACATTTGGCTTTAGAAATCCAATTCAAGTCATTTGCAAACAATAATGATCACTCAAAAGCACACAGAGGAAGGACAATGTTATTGCACACTGTTGCACGAAACTATATGTGCTATCCTAGTTGGGGTTCACCATTTCTCCTACAGGCATCAGCATCATGAGTACATTATCATACAGTTAGTGGCATGTGTCCAATCTGATTTTAGTCAGGGGACAACAGAATCAAGATAGGACAATAAGCTATCAAATCCGAGATTTATTCATGATCTAGTTATAAGAGTACACTAATTCTGTTGAATCTTCAACCAGTATGCTAGAGCTGATCTACCAGATGCATGTTACAAATACAGAAAGATTCAAGAATAATAAATAGAAAGATCTTCTAGACGGTACACTTAGTGCAAGAAATGTCTACATCAGCAACATGTTCATTGATAAAAACATACAAAACATAAACTAAAATAAATAACAATTCTATCACTTAGCATAGCTTTTTTCATTCAAAAATTATGAACTTGATTGATAATTTGATGAGCAATGGCTTACATAAATTGGAAAGTTTTTGGTTTTATCAGAGAAGGAAATAATTTTACATATTTATAGCATTTGACATGATTTAGAAATACTAAATAAAAAATATAAAAATAAATATTTCAATTTATAGCAATCAGAACTGGGAGAAATTGAACCTCATTGATTTATCGCAAGTCACAAGAGAGTATTTTCAGTTACTAACTATAAGGCATACGATGTAGTAACGCCAATGATGATGGCAAAAAAATTTACAAACCTTGCCTGACTTGATCATAGGCTATGGTTTAATTTGCTACAATTCATCTTTACTGTTATGGACATATTGTATCTATCGCTGGGAAGCTCGAGGAAAATTGAGCAAGATTTCTGGCATGGCATACATTATTCAAAAAGTTTGACAGAATTATATTGTGGGAAAATATTGAGGGGAAACATGATAATGAGGAAGGAGGGGCAGAGAGAGAAGCAGAAAAGCAGAATGCTTCATAAAAATCATAACGACCAAACTTCTCCATTTCCAAAGATTATGAATATCAGTATTAGTTTCATACTTTATGTCTATGAAGTTTAATTCAAAATAGAAAGAGCTATCACAGTAATTAGGGTTCAACGGTGCATGCACTCTTATGCAATACTTTGATTGAGATGCACACTAGCCATAACTCAAAAATGGATAAAATACACTGAATTTGTTCCATTGCACAAATAAAAAAATCATAATGGATGTGAAGTCTATAGAAGACATGCAGCAAGCAGCAGAGATTTCCGAAAACTGATAAGCTATGCCTAAGACTATTATAAGCCAAAAGAATTGAACTTAAGCAAATATTACTCTGGTCTTGTGGGACAAAAACCAAAGACCTAAACATTATTATTCCATAATTCCCCAAATATTTGTTCTCCATAAAGCTAAAATAGAAGTTCCGCAGCAATGCGGCTGCTTCAAAAACTAGAACTCAGCACACCTAAAATGCATCATAGGTTCACATTCATCAACGATATAACATCATCAAAGGAAAAACATGACAACATCAGATTAGCATAATTAGCATAAAAAAATCACAGATCAGTCGACCAACGAAGTAAAGCAGCCAAAACCGAATAAATGAACTCTAAATAAGCCATCAACAAACAGGAAATCAAACTAAGCATACCATTTTCGCTCTAAATTGACCAGACCAGAAACTTGAGCTGCGCTTCGATCTCCTTCTACAGCCTTGAACAACAGCACTCAAATTCAGCAATCACCAGAAGAAAACAAAAACCTCGAACTCTTTCAGTTCAAAAATCGATTTACAGCTCAAACAAACAGCTAAGAAAAGAATCTCTAACGAAAATCGAAACAAATCTGAAAAAATATCCCATGAAACAAAATAATGAGAAGCTTAAACCCTTCAATAAGCACAAAATCAAATTGAAGAAGAGAATAAGCCTCTCTCTCTATCTTCTCTCTCTGCTTGTAAAGCAAACCTTCTTGTTGTTGTTATTTTGTTTGTGATTCCTTAACGTGTGAGTTCATTGGCAATATAATTAACAGATTAACAATTTTGATTAGTTGACGCTTTTGTTAATTAATCAACTAATTAATTAAGTAATTAAGGATAGCGTTTTTAATGAAAGAACGTTGAATTCCGATGATGCCCTTGTTTATCGGCTGAAATTACGACTTTGACAACTAAGACTTTAGGTCAGAATTGTGTCCAGTTGGGTTCTGTCCGAAATCAAAATCAAAATGTCAATGGCGGTGTGTTGCTTGTTTTCTTGATTTTTTTACTATAAAACAAAATGTTTTTATTTCAAGTGAAAATCTTTTTAATTAATTTTTTTACTAAAAAATTCGAACCTAAGAAATTCTACTTTTCCTTTTGGTAAAAAACAAACGTTTTTATTCATAATAATATGTGTATTTTTTGTTGACTTTCTGAATTTAATAATTGAGTACTAAACTTTTTTATATGCCTTTCTAGTATTTACTCCTCAAATATGTAAATAGTTTATTTATATTTTTTTTTTCAAGTGTTGTTGTTCAATGAAACCTAATCTTAGTCAAATGGTCGAGCATACAAATTCTTTTAAATTAGTTTGTTTGTGTTAAATATCTTCATCAAATAGTGAGATCAAATATATGATACTAAGATCACATATCCGAGTTCACATGCAGGTGAAATGGGATGATGTTTTCTTTTTATATTAAGAAGAGTAAATTGCAATACAATGAAATCCAATCTTAGTCAAATGGTCAAGCATACAAATTCTTTTAAATTAGTTTGTTTGTGTACCGAATATGTGATACTAAGATCACATATTCGAGTTCACATGCGTGTAAAGTGGGGTGATGTTTTGTTTTTGTATTAAGGGTAAATCGCAATACATGTCATGTTGTTTCACAGTTTTGTTAAAAGATCATTGTGAGTTATTTCATTTTTTTGTAAAATGGTGCATATGGTTTCAAAAATTAGTAAATAAGGGTTAAAAAATATTTTTCATTGAAAATAATTATGTTACAGAAGATATTTCAATCAATTCAATAAATCTATAATTTAACAATGTTATTTAAAAAATTATTTATACAGTTTGAGTAATTTTTGGATTTTATTATGTGTTTTAAAAAGTTTTCTTACATTTTAATTTTAAAAAAGGTCTGCACTTTTCCAAAAATTCTAAAATATAGTACCAATGTGTATGTATTCATGTTAACTAAGCGGAAACATATCAGTTCAAAATAGACAAAATTACATTATTTTATAACGTAATTTTAAATTGAAATTTCTGTTTTCCTAATTTTTGAAACCACATATACCCTTTTGCAACAAAATTCCACGTAAACTAAACAGTCAAATCACATAAAATGTTTTTTAAGTTTACCCTTTATATTAATGTAAGCACAATTGCACATTTTTTTATAAAAGTTGTTCTTGTTCCGGAATAACTTTTTGATATAGTTCATTTTATATGGTTGAATTCCAAAATTTAGTATGGCTGAATTTAAAGTTTACAATGTGATGTCTTAAATTCTATATGTACTGCATTATAAGGAAGCTCCCTTTTTAACTAAAAATATGCTTAAATTCACATGAATGCATATCTCAACCCAATACATCATCGACTTCCATTTTCTTTGTATAAACCGATAGTTGACGTATTATCATGGTACGTATGACTTGTAAGTTAAACCCTTTCATGTAAGCATTTCGATCGCAATCAACATAAAATATTGAGATTCATTTCATTGAAAATACAGTTTTAACATTATCAATATAGCCATGACTAGATTGTGTCCAATTGAAATGTCAACTGTTATTTTCATTTATGTTGATGACATTAGGGTTACAAAAATACGAAAGAAAAGAGAAAATACTATTATACGTATTAACATTATTTATATGGCTAAAATTGTATATTTAATATTGTTTCAGGTCGAATATCTATTGTTGATTGTGGTCAAAGTGCTTATTTACCATGATTAACCTGCAATAATAGACTACCTATACAAGATGATAGAGGAAAATGGGTTAGTGTGTGAAATTGATAGAATAGCGGCAGTTGATGTATGCATACTCAACAAACTTTTTGAAAAATGTTTAAATCTTTTTCTAGTAATATTCCTTTGGTATCATCCCATAATATCACCTTTCTATCCAATCAATAATAATGTAAATGGAATCCGTCAAAAAAATATTTTTGAAAAATTTCATGGAAATTTGATGAATAATTCCTATTTATTTACACTAGAAAAAAATTCTAATTTTTCTTCTATTTACTAAGTTGGAGAAGAATCAAATTATCACAGTAGTTATTCCAATTTATTCTTCTTCCAAATGCAGGATAATCACAGGTATTTTTGGGAATAAATACCTTTTTGGATATTCTCTATAACCCAGATGTTCTTTTGGTACCTGACCTTTTATCTATTTAGTATTTGATGTATTCATTTTTTGCTTATTTGATACGTAATGCATTTATTATATGCATATTTGATGCACGATCTATTTAGTTTAAGCATATAAAAAGTGTTCATCTAAAAGCGTAAAAAAACGTGAAATAACTATATTATCATTTGAAGAATATGTATGTTTCGTTGATCATGCATGTAATTATCGATCTTCAATGGTCTCTTAATTTATCGTACTGAAATTTGACATATCAGGTATCAAATATGTAAATACGTCAGGCCCCAAATGAACAATTTCATTAGACCAGATACCAAAAAAACATTTGAGTTATAAAACAGGCCCCAAAAAATATTTAAGTCCAAGATGTTGCGGTAGTTACCGTGGAATTAATTCTAGTTTTTACCATGTTTCAAGATAAAAACAATACAAATCCATGATACTTCATAGTAACGGATTAGTATTAGCTTGTTTACATTTGTTTTTCAAGGGGTTTTTCTCTAATAAGATTTTTAAAGAGTTCATATGATACTTATATATCTAATTAAATATTACCATGTAGAAATTACAAAATGCAATATTTCACGATCTATACAAATCTGTAATGTCTTATATTATATATGTAGCCCATATCTTATTAATGAAAAAAAGTCTAATATCTATTATTGCCAATTCCCCTTACTAGTAGCTAGCATTCCATTATATCACCTTTTTATCCCAACGATAATTAAGAAGTTGATATATATTTAAAATATACCATGGGATTTTGATGAAAAATTAAATATAATTTTCGATGGTAATTTAATAACTCAATAATTAGAAAATCAATAATGAATATCTCCAACATGCTCATTTATTTATGTATTTTATATTATATTTAAACACTATGATGAATTTGACATATTCTAAAACGTGTTGCTATAGTTCCCAAACATTATGAGAAAATCTTTGATTTGTTTTTCCAATAATTTTAATTGTTATTTCTCTTGTTAGAGTTAGACGTGTTGTATTAAAAAATAATAAAGTTTCACAACAAAATTAAAGTTTGACATTCTTTGAAAAGTAAAAGAAATTGAGACACTTTGGTTGTTGAACTGTATTGTCTGGGTCATACATATATAAATCAAGTTAGTTTAAAATTATACATGTGAGTTATTTTAATCTATTTATAATTACCAAAAACTTCCGATAAGCTATATATTTTCAGAATGCTTGATTTTTTATTCTATTTTTTGGATTAGATTTATGGTTTTTGTGGGTCCATTGCTGTATTGGTGTGAAGTTTTTTTATCCTTTTTATTAATTTGTACATGAAAAGATGAAACTTTGTAAATCCATGTGTGTGTTAGAAGTATTTATAGCAAACCTTAAGAAAATATAAGATAAAGCAAATGAAATCAGTAAAATAAGTCAAAAATAGGCATTTATGTAGTGAGTGTGTTAATAAGGAATTCAAATAATTGTAAGAGTTGGAAAGTAATATATAGGGCAACAATTACTATTGTTCATGCAATCAGGCAGCGCAATTACAGGATGTGGTGGCCTTTGCTTTATTATGGAACGATAATGTTAATCAATTGTTGTTGCCATTGACACCATGGGATAATTCAGTAAGATCATGTTCTCTTCAACTTCTGAAATCTGAATTGAACTGAACTGAACTGAATTAAACTTAATTGAACTTAACTGAACTGAACTAAGCTTAATGGACCTGAACTGAACTGAACTGAACTTAATGAACCTGAACTTAATTGAACTTAATAATAAATATATTAATTATTAAAATAATTGTAAAACTAATTAAATATAAAAATAAATAAATTATTAATAATCATTACAAATAATATTATTAATAACTACCTACATAAAATAATTAATAAAACAATTTTAATATCATTAATAATAAAAAAATTTATAATATTTAAAATCATTTAATTAAAATATTGTTATTCAAATAATAATTATTGTTACAATTACACGTGAGTTAATAATAATTTTATAATATATTGTGGTTTAGATTCAAATTATCACTTATTATTTGATTACAAAAACGTAATAGTTGTTTTAATTAATAAATATTTTTATTTTATTATTCCATAACACATTTTCTAATTAATTAATACTATGATTATAAATAAAAATCTTATTATATTATAGTTACATTAATACTATTATTATATCAATAACACTAGTAATTATCACTATTTAAAAATTATTTTTACTATATTTATAATAATTATTTTTCTATATAAATATTTTTATCATTGTTATTCTTTTTATTATTATTACTATTAATTTTTAATTAAAGATTAATTTGAATAATCATTTTTAAAATTAAAATTTATGGACCTGAACTGAACTTAATAGACCTTAACTGAACTGAACTTAACTTAACTTAACTGAATTTAATGGACCTGAACTGAACTGAACTGAACTGAACTAAATTGAAGGTGAAGAGAACAGGGTCTTAGTTAATTGATGAATTTATCTTGATAATTTAGGTTAGTGATAATTTTATTTTGATTAATTTGTTGATGCAAATATTTATGTTTTATTTTTGGAATATTAATATGAAATTTTTTGTTACTACATCAATTAGTAAGAATACCCGTATTGGCCAAGCTAGTGTAAGGCCCTGTTCCCTTCACTTTCAATTTGGTTCAGTTCAGTTCAGTTCAAGTTCATTAAGTTCAGTTAAGTTCAGTATAGTTTAGTTAAGTTAAGTTAAGTTCAGTTCTGTTAAGGTCTATTAAGTTCAGTTTAGGTCCATAAATTTTAATTTTAATAATGATTATTCTAATTAATCTTTAATTAAAAATTAATAGTAATAATAATAAAAAGAATAACAATAATAAAAATATTTATATAGAAAAATAATTATTATTTAATATAGTTAATATTGATTATAAATATGGTAAAAATAATTTTTAAATAGTGATAATTATTAGTGTTATTGATATAATAATAGTATTAATGTAACTATAATATAATAATAATTTTATTTATAATCATAGTATTAATTAATTAGAAAATGTGATATGGAATAATAAAATAAAAATATTTATTAATTAAAATATTACGTTTTTATA
The DNA here is from genome assembly GCA_949673415.1 of Euphorbia schlechtendalii. Classification (NCBI taxonomy): domain Eukaryota; kingdom Viridiplantae; phylum Streptophyta; class Magnoliopsida; order Malpighiales; family Euphorbiaceae; genus Euphorbia; species Euphorbia schlechtendalii. Next base: position 3,358 of record CATIWQ010164523.1, on the reverse strand, counting down.
ATCCAATAATAAGTGATAATTTGAATCCAAGCTATAATATATTATAATAATTATTATTAGCTCACGTGTAATTGTAACAATAACTATTATTTGAATAATAAAATTTTAATTAAATGAATTTAAGTATTATAAATTTTTTTGTTATTTATGGTATTAAAATTGTTTTATTAATTATTTTATATAGGTAGTTATTAACATAGTAGTCAAAGGTGCGCCTAGGTAGGCTCTCGGGCAAGCCTTTGAGCCTTTAAGAGTTTTAGGCTATTTTTTACGCCTAGAGCGCCTCAAGGCGCGCCTAGGCGGCCAAAAAGCCCAATGCGCGGCCTTGCACCTTGAGTGAGCCTCAGCGCCTTGACTACTATCGTTATTAATAATATTATTTGTAATGATTATTAATAATTTATTTATTTTTATATTTAATGGGTTTTATAATTATTTTAATAATTAATGTATTTATTATTAAGTTCAATTAAGTTCAGGTTCATTAAGTTCAGTTAAGTTCAGTTCAGGTCCATTAAATTCAGTTAAATTCAGTTCAAATTCGTATCAAACTAATATCATTGCCCGACATAGAATTAAGAAACTTATCAATAATTACCCACACTCTGTCAATTAAAAATTAATTTGGTTGGTTGAAAACTTTTCAGCCAAAATTTGTCCACCCAACCGATCAGAGGCGGAGGCAGGTTTGGGCGGGTGTAGGCGGCCGCCCACACTTGGTGCCAGAAATGGTAACCCTCCCCCTAGTATATCTGGTCTCCTCTGTTACGACCTTTGTTGCCGCCCTGCCTGAAAAATGGAGATTAAAGTGAACGGCGGCGGGTCTTCTTCTCTCTTTCTTGTTCTTTCTTTTTAGCCCTGGAATCAAAACAATGCCATTTTTTATTTTTGAATCAAGACAAGAACAACATCGTTTTAGTAAGGTGGAAAATTTTAAATTGAGGAAGTCGATTGATTTCGTCATATCTCTAATTAATTGTTAACCTCATCGACAGCTGCAAAATCCTCAGGCCTCTAACTTCTTCCTCCGCAAATTGTCACCGTCGACGACTGGAGAGGACGAGAGACTCAGCGTTGAGTGCGACACCTTTATGCTTCATGTTTCAATAGATTCATGTTTCATTCCTTCCTAAAATTTAGGTATTTTTTTATTTTATTTTTGCGCTAATTGATATACGATATCAGAATATATTTAATGATTTTGATTTTAGTTTGTTACCTTAGTCATCATATGGTGATATGATTTTGCTTTTTAAAGTTTGATGATTTATTCTCATGTTTTGGAATTCTGGAATCGTGTGTCTTGTAATTTGTATATTTTTTTGAGTTTTATCAGTAACGTTTGAATTGAATTGGGTTTTTTGAAAATTATGTAATCTTTATTAATGGAATTGAATTGGATTGGATAAATTTGAGTCAAAAATCAAAGTTCGAAATATTAATATGATTGGCGAGAAAACGCTACAATTGAATTGGATTTTTAATGTTTATCAATAGAATTCAGCTGGGTTGTAAAAATTTGAGTAGGACATGGGGAAGAAACTGAGAAAAATCAAAGTTTTTGACGTGATTAAATGAGAAATTGAACCACAGTGAGACGAGATACATGCCCTTTTGCCATATTGAAAGTGACCATTGCTCCTCTTTCAAACTAATCCCCTTACACACATATTCCAGTCATGAAGTCATGGGTGTTCCATTACAACTGAATTGTGTTGTTCTGATAACTTTATAATTGATTTAAGAAATTGAGTTGTATTCAATTTTGCTTGTTTACAGTGGATATTTTATGCATTTATACAGAATTATTGCTGGTGTATTTTGATGTAAGGAATAAAAATTTGGTCGGGAATTTTTCTGTAAAAATCACACATGCTCTGGTAGATTTCTGACTCTGCCGCTGCAATCGATAAACTATGGCATCCCCGCTGATACTGATCAGTTGTCAGCTTTTGAACATAACGTTAAAAGACATTATCCTAACATTTTTCGGATTTTGCAGACGTATGTGGTACAAAACTTAATCTATTCATGCAATATAATGACCATACTAAAAAGACAAGTCATATTTTAGTTCAAAAGATACTCTTTATGAATTACCATTGAATTAATAATAACTTCCGAATGCTTCAATCTTTCGAGTTATTCACTCATCCAAATTTATCTTTGATTGCATCGTTCACTTTTATCCAATATATGATCTGTTGGAAAACATATAAAATAATAATTATAATTATGAATCAACATGGCACTATTATATATACTCATTCTATATAAATTTGTATACAATATAATACAAGTAACATTCTGATAATATATATTTTTAACATAAAATGATATTTTTATGATTTCCGTTCGTACCAGTTCAAAATAACGAGCGATCTCAATCTCGATAAAATAACGAGATGATAACTTTTATAAATTCTTTTATAAATACATGATCCGAATAATACCATAAAATTTAAATCTTTTCGAAGAACATCTCTAATCTTCATCGTTTCCTCAATCATTATAATTATTGTGACACATTTAAGTGCATGCTATATAGCGCATAGGGCTGTAAATAAATCAAGCCGTTCATGAACAGCTCGGTGTTCGGCTCGGTAACAGCTCGACTCGACTCTATAAATAAATGAACAGTTCGTGAACATGATTTTGGGCTCGGATATTAAACGAGCCGAACACAAACAAATTACAGCTCGGCTCGTTAACTCTCAAACAAAACTCGATTAGAGACTCGACAAATGTTCGTGAACTAGCTCGGTTAATTTTCTACATGACATAAAATAAAATGTTTATAAACTGAGTAATTGCTAATAGCTAAGTTAATTTTGTTGGTCTTTGAAAGACATTTTGAGGTTATATTATGTCTTTTATTATAATACTTCGTCATTCACGATCATACATGCTTAAAGTGTCGTGTTTTTAATTTAATTTCAATCTTTCAATGACATCTAATGTTATTTAATTTGTTGGTGAACAAAAATAAACGAGCTCGTTCATGAATAAATTAACAAACAGTTCATGAATAAAATAAATGAGTTGTTCGTGAACAATTCGTGAACAAATGAACATTTAAACGAGCCGAACACAAACAGAATTTTGAACTCGTGTTCGAGCTCGGCTCGGCTCGTGTTCGTTTAAAAATTAAATAAACAAACAGAAACACGTCAGAACTCGGTTCGGCTCGGCTCGTTTACATGCGTGCCTAAAAGGCTTATATTTATGGACTTTTACATGAAAAAAATGTTTGCCAATTTTCATTAGGAGTTAGCTGTCCCCCACCAGCATAATCGATCCTCATTGATATAAATTACAAAAACTCTTACCAACTCGATGAATTACATTTTTATACGAA
>CATIWQ010164484.1:0-19323 GCA_949673415.1 Euphorbia schlechtendalii | reverse complement strand
GATGATTCAGATGAATGTTAGGCTACAATCAAGGGGTTAGTCAATATTAAGATCCTATACAAAAGGTAACTAATTTGGCTGATAAAGATAATTAGCTACAATAAAGGAGAGAAGATAGCATTTACAAAATATGAATAATTGGTATACTATCAATTATTCTAACATTTATATCTCTACAATGTGAATATGTATGAAATACATGAATTTAATTAATATGTATTAATCATGCATATTAACTAAATTCATGTATTTTTATAAATAAACTTTTAGTATTTCATACATATCTCAAGTTAAATGTATAAATCCACTCAACTATTAATATAGTTACATGTACTAATATTAACTAAGTTACTATATAAAGAGAATTACTACATATAACTCTACAAAACAAAAGAAAAAAATGGCTTCTCATCTCAAAAGTATGAAAAAATCAACCATGACAAATGGTATACGTAGAGAATTATGTGAGTACAAACAACAAAATCCAGCATGCACTCAAACGCAATCACCTGACAACACTTCCTTTTACAATATGAGAACTCTACACCGGATTTTCTCAATGCTTTAAAAAAGGTTAGAGATAAGATTCAAGGGGATATTAAATTTAAAAAGAAACAAGTAACATTAGATTCATATTTTTAAAAATCTTTTTAGATTAGTTATGAATTATATGAAATATATTTTTACAAATTATCAATTATTAATTTATATGTCAAATGAGACTTATATGAATTTATTTTTTCGTATTATCTTATAAATTTAGCGAATTATTAATTTACCATGTTGGTCCCGACTAAGGACCGGAGAAACTTATTATTTTAGCGAGATTATAAATTTATCGAGTATTAATTTAACAAGGTTCTACTGTACTTTCGCAGTTGGCTTAATGTGTAGGTTCTGTTTTGTCTTGGTAAAAACAAGGGTTGTTTGGAGTAGTTTGCATGACATTATTTAGAAAGAGTATGAATGACTTCTACGGATAAATTTTAGAGAAATTACATTTTTCCATATAAATTATACAAACTCTGAAAGAAAAAAGTGAAAAAAACAGGATCATGTGCATTAGGATTGGAATTAGAGATTATTATGTACAACTTAATTCCACATCTATGCACGGTATTGTACAACTTTAATGTAGAGGATTCTAAGCTAATTTCAATCCGAGCGGTTGTTCCAGCAGAGAGGCATAGAGACACAACGGCCCATAATATATAAACAAGTCTTGTGACGCTTTACCATTATCATACACCTTCTCATTATGAAGGAGACCGACATATCTATATTAATTTTAAAGCGGAAAAAAAAGAAAAGAAAATTGGAAAACGAATTATAATTTTGACTTTTGGAGATAGAAATGAAAGTGGAAGGGAGGAAAGAGTTGAATTTGATTAAGAAATGAATTGATGAAAAGAGTATATATAGCAAGTCATATTTTGAACGATTGAACTGAATTATTTAGCTTGCTCCCCCTCCTCTACTAATATATATAGGGAAGGGTTTAACTAAGCAATTGTAGTATTGTAGAAGCTATGTATGATATAGCAGATTTTTCTTCCCAATAAATGAAGCACAAGGAAGAAAAAAATTATCTTAATAATTTTTTAAGGAAATTTTATTCAATTTGCACATTTGTGATAGCTTTTCATAGTTTTTGTATTTTGGGTATGCAAATCGTCTAATAAAAATAAATTAATTTAAAGGAGTTTATTATTTGTACATTTACTGTTAAGATTGAAAAATTATTTTAGATTTCAAATTTTTTCTTTAACTAATTTCAATTTCAAATATTTTAATGTGTATAAATATACGGCTTTTAACAAAGCATAACACCATATGTGCAATTTTTTCAAGAGAAATAAATAACCATTGTGGATGAGAATTAAAATATTCAACTACTTTTAAAAAAAATGCAGTAATAAAATTTTATTTTACACTATTGTATTGTGGTCGGATAGCAAAGAAATTATGATTTTGGAAAAATCTACAGAAATTTATATTTATTTTTTCCACACTATACCAAAGATTTGGGCCATGCACAATTTCACGGCCGAGTTACCAATTTATGCATTTTACTACGGTGTTTATTTAAATAAGATTTTATAGCACTAATCTAGTAATAAATAATATTAAAAATTATAATTACTTTATAAAAATTAATTATAAACAAACTCAAATTCTAACCTACAAGCGCGTCCTATAAAAACGTAAGACAAATTGAGCCTTATCAGATTAAAATTCAGTAAAACCTCTATAAATTAATATAGTTGGGATTTGAAAATCTTATTAATTTAGAAAGGTAATAATTAATTGATAAATTAATAATTATTAATTTATAGAGAATTTTCGATATCAAATAAAATTAAATTTTATTTATATAAATTCAAATACAATGAATTTTATTTTTATATATTATACTTGATTCTATTGATATCATATATAAATTCAAAGTATATCAATAAGATTTAGTGTACAAAACTTAATTTGATTCATTGCATTTTTATAAAAATGATTTAGTGTAATATATTAATAACATGCATTATATTGCATATAAACAAATACATAATATATCAAAATTTTTGGATGCAATAAGAAAGATTAGAAATGTGCTTCAAGAAAACTTAAACTTTGAAATATACATATAATTTGGTGAATTATTAATTTATAATATTGAGATCATATATTATGAAAATTTTTTTAAAAAAATTATCTTATTATTTTATCAAAATTCCTTATTTTCTGAACCGACCTAAACCAAGATTAAAAAAAATTATCAGTTTAAAAAATATTAATTTATAAAGTTTTTATTCAATGAAAGTACGGAGATAGTGAAATAAATATAACATAAAAATACATGAATGGTTTTATTGTTTTGTTCAATATAATTGGAAGCATCAGCGTGTTTCGAGAACATTACAAGATTCTGGAATATACCTATACAAGTACTGGAATAGACGAATAGTAGCTTCTAAGAGGAATAAAATAAATGTGTAAAATATAGGTAACGGCATTTTCGGTTCTCCACAGTGAAATAAGTGGAAAAAATTCTGGTATTTTCAAAATAGTATCTTCATCCATGTCTTCCATCTATTATTTGATATGTGTAATTATTAATTTATTTTTTTTATTGTTTACGTTTTCTCTTTCCTATTTTTTATTTTATCTCTCATGAAAATGAATCATGTATCAAATAATGAATGGAGAGATACGATAGGGAACACCATTTCGGGGACGGCAGATTTTTTTCCTCTCAGTGTTGTTGGATGCAAATCTTAATTAAAAGTACAAAGGAAATGTAGAATGGGTGTGACAGTTGACGCTATCCAATCCCACCCAAATAATAAATTGTTGCTCCCGTGAAAATATCACGTATTCTAACAGTACTATTATATTATCCACTTTGATCTAAAAGATGAAATTCTTCTCATCAATGTGAGATTATTTGTTTATCCAACACAAACCATGCTACTTGTAACTTCCGTTATGTTTAATTGAACAAATTTGAGTAGGTATACATGTAAACTAGACGGTTTGGGTTAGGTTTTATTGCGTTTTTCACTAAAAATATCGTTTTGATTTATTTAATATATCACACTAAAAAAATTAATAAACTAAAATATAAAATTTCAGACTTTAATTAAATATAACATACAATGTACAGTGATTAAAAGTATTGCTCTTTCTTTTTGTTTTGAGTTCCATTAGGCGTGCCCTAATTCTTGATATGAGTTATTAAGATGGAACTGAATTTATGTTTTGTGTTACATTAATAAAGGTATTAATATTTTCTATTATATATGTCGTACTATATTTAGTTTAGAGTATCCATTAATTACTAAATCATAAATGCCATGAGTTTGGTTTAATCATGAGAATGATTAAAACAAAAGACTTGTATGTTGGATATCTTACTTGATAAGTGAATTGTGAACACAGACAGATGTTGAGAACATGGGGTTAGACCGATCCACGTAGCAAAAGTCACATGATTATGTGTCACGAGCGTTTTGCTAAGTAGGAATCGAATATCATTGGACTTGGTTTGAATTTTCTATTAATTTGGAATTGGGTAACTTGTGGTAGGCACCTAACGGGTCTTTGAATATTGGATTACAAGTACGGGCGTACTCGAGTTATTTCATGAACATGTTGGTAGTAGTGTTGAAGTGATAGGATTGCTATTCAACTTGACAAGTTGAAATGAATCACTGGCCACTTGATGAATAAAATGGATTATTGACATATCCAAATAAGTAAGTAGCTTATTTAAAAGAATCATTTTATTCTTGATCAATAAATATTATGAAAGTAATAATGGGTGACATGACCATGTCCATTGTTCATTATATTGATGTCAGCTGGTAATGGATTTTGCGAGATAACTATTGGGTTCAGTATTCTCGATTGACATCTGTATTCTGTTCCAATTAGAGGTTGTAACGGTTTTCTAGAATCCACTTATAGTCTATGGGCAAAGCTCATTGCCAACATATGGACAGATTAAAAGGATTGTGTGCTTTGAAACATTGATTCAGAATTTATTGTACATGTAATGTTACAAGATATGGTGAAAGTATAATTATTAATTAAATGACATATGAAGTCAATTTAATTGAATAATCTTTTCCATTCAAGAAATATTTAATTTGAATTAATGGTATAATATAAAGTTGTTTATGTTATTCATTAAATTAAAGTAGAAAGGTTTTATCTTCGTGGATTTGAGATTTTCAATCGATTTCCGCTTTCATGATTAAATTTCGATGAAAAATCCCTTCAATTAGTATCATGAGCGAGTTTCTTTCAAATAGATTTAATGAAATTTCGTTTAATCATGGGATTTTGTTATTTTCCCATGGATTTTAACAAGATAAAAATCAAATTTATTTTTTTGTTCGTTAGATATGCTTGCTTGAGTCTTTGGTTGGTTTATTTGTTTTTGTGTTAATTAAATTAATTTTATTATACTATTTAATTTAATTCTAAAAAAGAAAGTATTTTTTCCCAATTCTGATCACCGGCGACGGCGGCTGCGACTCCACCTCGACAGCGATGAGGCTACCGTGGTGCTACATAGCAGCGGATGTTGTTGAGTGCAGCAGCTGCCTACTGCAACAACAGCAGTCCTCGCAAGGAGCTCTGCTGCCACTGCCACAACGTGGTTGGGGTTGCCATCTTCTCAAATCAGGGTTTTTCGGGAAATTTTTTTAAAAATCGGTGGATTGAATCATTTTTTGTTTAAATTAAAATTTGTTTTTGGTATTTTGTTGATCCAATGCCATGAATTTTGAGACATCAAAATTTGATAAATTTTATGTTTGAAATTCACCGAAAATTTTTCTTCATAAAAATTCAAAGCTAAATTTTGATAAATTTTGATTAAATTTAATTACGGTAAACTCCTTGAATTATTTTGATAAATGACTTCCATATATCTTTTTTATATATGTTTCAAGCTAAAAAATTGATATAAATGAAATATGTTAAATGTGAAATTAACTCATTTGATTGTGGTACTAATGCAAATGAATACGTCAAGGTTAGGAATTGTGATCCCCAAATTCGAGTGTGAACAAAATTGATAATTTTGCTATATGGCTAAAAGCTATATTGATGTTAATAGGCTTGAGATCACAATTAGCTAAGTTGATGGTTTTTCCAATTATTTGGCTAAATTATAACAAGTGTAATTGATATGACATAGAATAAATTTTGATTTAAAAGATTTAAACAATCATTTTGGTCTTTGTAATGACACCACCCAAATTTGTTATAGTACAACTAGACCTATTCGTCTGACGGGCTGGGCCGGGTTTTTTACAATTAACGTTAGCCCAAGCTCGACTCGATTCTGTACATTAGAACTTCGGGTTCAGGCCGGGCTTGGGTCGGGCTAACAATGTCATTCCCAAGCTCATGAATATTTTTTGTTATAAATTTTTTTATTAAATTAATAGCAAAAATATAAAATAAGTCAAAATATGTTTAAATTTTAAATATAATTGCATTGTTTATTATTTAGTAACATTTATTGCAATCAAGTATAAAAAATTTAATAGAATAAAATATAAAATCTTAAAATAATTATAATTTTAATGTATAAAAATATAATAAATAAATAAAATTATTCGTCGGAATGGGCTTAGACCAGACTTGGGTATATATATAAAAACCAAGCTCGACTCATAAATTTCCGGGCTTTGATGGACTCGGGCTCGGGCCGGGCTTTTTTAAAAAATGAGTGTCCAAGTCTGGCCCTCTGAAGCGGGCTTGGGTCGAGCAGGTAGCCTGGCCCGCGAACAGGTCTAATTACAACCAAACAATAAATTCATTAAATATTGAGTCGTTTACAGTGTTTCCCAGATTCACACCTCTTCCATACACTAAAACATATTGCGCAACATAGTCAGCAGCACACATTATATTTCCCTAGTGGGCCACGGGGGGTTAGGATACTTAGTATAGCTAACAAGTTGAATAGCGGTTTGACTCAAAGAGTTTTCGTTCTAACTCAGTTAGGTCTAAGAACATAGATGGGTAAAGAACCAATACACCCATCAATCAAGAGTCCTTTTGAGAAAAGGATCGATAAGTTATCCTGCCAGACATTCAATAATGGGTTCTATGTTCAGGCTCAGTCTGGCTCATTATTGAAGGGTCGTGGGTCTTGTAATAAGGCTAATTATTAAACCACCTTTAAAGATCAATTTTGGATTGTTTAATTTTGATTTGAGCTTTGAGTAAAGTCCTTTATTGTAAACTTTGCAATTTTTTTGTGTGGAATCATTTTCAGGTACTACAAACAAAATGGCCACAAACAACAACTACTCGATTAAGTCACTCATGGACAAGGAGTCGCTTTCGGGAAATAATTTTGTTGATTGGTCTAGGAACTTGTTGATAATTCTAAGGATGGAAAATAAGAAATATGTTCTGAATGTGCCTTTACCAGCTGCACGTTCTACTGGATGCACTATCACTACTAAGATGGTTTCTCAATACAAGTAACATGTAAAGGATGACCGTGAGATGTCTTGCTTAATGTTGGTAACTATGGTTCCTGAACTTCAGAAGCAATTTATGGATCATCGTGCTTATGATATCATGGATAGTCTTAAGAAAATGTTCCAAGAACTGGCTCGTCAAGAATAATATTTGATCATCAAAGAATTCAATAGGACAACCATGGCACCCAGAACTTCTATTAGCGCACATGTGCTAAAGATGAAGGGGAATGTTGAGGCGCTGGCCCAACTCAGTTCACCGATCCCAAGGTCTTTGGCTGTTGATACTATCCTTGAATCTTTCCCTGATACTTTCAATCAGTTTATCATGAACTACAACATGCAGGGTCATGATAAGTCTATTGATAAGTTGCATGACATGCTTAAAGAAGCCAAGCAAAGTCTTGAAAGGAAGACTCCGGAAGTGCTAATGGTGAATAAAGACGGTGGGAGCACTGCTAAGGGAAAGTCTAAGTTTAAGGGTAAACGTAAAGCCCCACAAGCTAATCCTTGGGCTAAAAAGAAGGTTGGGCCTAAAGGTAAGTGTCCATCTCCAGATGATGAATGTCATGAGTGTCATGAAAAAGGGCACTGGATAAGTCAATGTCCTAAGGCAAAGGAGAGAGTTAAGAAGGGTAATAACACTTCTTCATGTATTTATATTGTTGAGATTAATCTAGCCTTTTCAACATCTTGGGTCATTGATACTTGATGTGGTACTCGCATTTATTCAAATGTGAAGGGACAAAGAAATAGGAGATTTCTAGTAGATGGTGAAGTGGACCTCCGAGTTGGTAATGGTGTTAGAGTTAAGGCTATGGAAATCAGAGACTATTCCTTAAATTTGCCTAGTGGATTAGTTTTAGAATTGAAAGACTGCTGTTATGTACTAGCCATGCGTAGGAATATTATTTCATTTTCTTGTTTGGATTTTTCTGGTTTCTATTTAAATATTGGACATTGTAGTATATTTATCAATCATAGCAATATGTTTTATGGAAATGCATTTCTTGAAAATTACTTATATATCCTCAATCTAAAACCTGAACATCGTATCTATAATATAAATACTAAAAGGATTAAACAATGTGGTTATAATCCTACTTATATATGGCATTCTAGACTTGGTCACATAAGTAAAAAATGCATTGCTAGACTTCACACGAGTGGAGTTGTAGGTTCATTTGACTTAGAGTCATATGACACATGCGAACCTTACTTATATGGGAATATGATAAAAGAGCCTTTCAACAAAATGAATGAAAGGACTACTAAACTAATGGCATTGATACTCTCCGAGTATGTGGTTTAATGAGTATAAGTGCTAGATCTGGTTATCTTTACATCGTGACTTTTACTGATGATTTTAGTAGATTTGAGTATGTATACCTAATGAAACATAAGTCTAAAACTTATCAAAAGTTTAGAGACTATAAGAATGAAGTAGAAAACCAGCATAGCAAGAATATAAAATCACTTCGCTCTGATAGAGGAGGTGAGTATTTGAGCCAAGAATTTGATTCATATCTGAGGGAGTATGGAATCATTTCACAGATCACCCCTCTTGGAACACCATAATGGAATGGTGTGTCTGAAAGGAGGAATCAAACCTTACTATACATGGTTCACCCAATGATGAGTCAAGCCTCGCTTTCGATATCCTTTTGCGTATACTCTGTAGAGATAGTCGCTCGTATAATAAATGTTACTCATAGCAAGGCAGTTATAGGGACATGATAAGTGTATAATTACACTTATTATCATGATATTTTTACTTATAAAATGATATGGTTTAAAGTCATTTTATACTTCATATAAAAGATTTCACATGGTATGTAGTTGTTTTTTATACAAATGCAGAAACTAGGTGAATCTTTGGAGTAAAATGATCAAAGATGGAATTCTATATAAAAAGAGTGAAAAAGGTGCAAAAAGATGTGTGGAACACAACGAATTGGCTTAGGATCGAAATTGTCAAAATCGACAAAGTTGCAAAGAAAAATCATGAAGAAAACACATGTCACGACTGTGACACCCATTCGCGGTCGCGACTTGTCATCCTTCACAAACAGAAAGTTACAAACCAATGTTCATGATCGTGACAAGTAAGTCATGCTCATGACTTGTGACGGTTTTGGATACCTATTCTCAACTTCCAACTGCCAGATAAGGACGATCAACTGCCATCAACCACCATCAACTGTCACACGAAAAGGTGCCTTTCCATTGAAGATGAGGATGAAACCTTGCATCCAATCACATTGAAATGATGCAACCCTTTGCCAATGGACATGACTCTTCGTTTGGATAGACGCAACCCTTCACACTCTATAAATAGGGTTAGATCCAACCAATTTCGTGGGCAATGAATGGTAGTGTGCGTGTGTAACGTGTATGCATAGATAGAGAGTGAAAGATATAGATTTTGCTAAGTTCAAAGTGTTAGTGAGAAAATGTATAAGTGATTCGATTCTTATTTTGATCACTAGATTTCTCCACAAATTCGAGCGATTGTTCTATGAGTGTAACTGCAAAGCACTTATCAATAAAAGTTTCTATTCTTCAACATTCATTTGTTTGATATTCACAAAGAATAACATCCTAGCGGAGGTTCTGTATGAGTTGAGACCAAATTCAAAGTAAACGCAGGAATTACGGGAATTGATGACTCCCATTAAAAGAGTTGATACGGTTTGATTAACTTTAGCTTTCACTTGCATACCTTACAAATTTACTTTGTTTTTTACTTATACTTTCTATTTTGAAATTTATGATATGTCTATATGTCATAACGAGTATTTCATCTTGCGTCATTTATATTAATCAAGTTATATACTTTCAAGTTGACTTTAAGAGTGATTTCGGGGTTAAGAAGATTGTGTATAATCACTGGATTTGTGATTATGACACTGTTTAGTGAGCCAACATTTTTGGAGTGGTAACTTGCTAAATATGGCTATGTGGGAGTGACTCATACTAAGCATAGTATTATTGTTATCCAGGTCTTTATAAGTGTAATAATTTGTTTACCCTAGATTTAGAAAAGTCATTTCATGTGTTGCTTTGCTGTGAATTATTGCATATTTGGGTGTCTAGAACCGTGTTTGTTAAATTTATCTAGTGTATGAAATATTGTTGATGATTTTGCATGTTTTTCTCTACTATACTTGTTCTTAGGGAATATCTATATAGTTTACATCTTCTCTAATCTATTCATGTATCTGTCTATTCAACAGTCTACCATCCAAACCCTACAATTTATCTTATTTCTTTTATTCCGTAACTCTAGTTGGTCCTTAGAATCGAATTTCTTCCCTGTGGTATCAATATCTTTCAAAACTACATCGCAATTGTATACTTGCAGTTATCATCATTTTTCTATTTGATAAGTGGTACTGATAACACCTATTCATATTAAGAACTTTTATGTTATCAGTAGAAAAGTGGCGAACAAGTTTTTGGCACAGTTGCCGGGGAAGGCAAGTGCGTTTTAGAGATAAAAATTTTGGAGACTACGGTTCATTTTCCAATTATATCTATTTATTTCTTTCCTAAACTATATAATTTGTGTATCCTAACTTGGATGTGAAAAAGAATATGAAATAATCATCTTGGAGATGATACATCATATTATTACATCTAAATTCTCGATAAATAGAAGATTTTCTTCTATTTTACCTATTCACGTTCGCGACCCCATTTCACACTCGTGAATCCCTTTTCTATTTCTCAAATTTTATAAGTCACGATCGTGACATATTATCACGATCGTGACTTGTGCGAAAACTGCAGCAGTTATTCGACGGTTATTACTCCAAACTCTATAAATTGATGTGTGAGTGTTCATCATTTCTCACTTTTGAAATCTAAATTTCTTACCTTTTCAATCACAAATCAGTTCCAAATATGAAACCATCTCATTTCTTTTAAAAATTCTTTCATTTCAAAATGGTTCTGACTAATAAATCCAATCTAGTTTCTCCCTCAAACTTACAAGAATGGTATGAGGCACCATTTCCGATCTATTCTCATGAAGAAGGAGATCATTTCGAGATAATCAAGGATGCTGAATACAAAAGTTCCTACACCATTCATAGGAACAGTTTCATCAATCTTGGGGTTTATGATAGGGTAATGTACTATCTCAGGATTCTGAACTTTGTCATTTATTCAAACATGTCTCTGGGAATAATGTGGAAAACTGTTTGGAGATGTTGGTAACATTGGTGTGGAAAAATGAAGGACTGCTTGGTTTATCGTCATCACGGAAAAGAATACAAGTTGACAAGGAAAGCACTGGACAAATATATGGGATTTCTAAAGGATTGTTACAACAAGATGCTTCCTGGATGGGATCCTTTACCAACATAGAACCACCTGACAGGCTAAAATGAGTTCAAATAAGCATCTTCCTATAGTAGGTGGATTTGTGAGACTTGTTTGCTCGCATTGCACTTTTACTTAAGTGGTGCATTGTTTGGTACGTCAACTTTCGATCTTGTCATTCCTGAAGAATTGTTTGTGATGGAAGCAATTTAGAATGGCACACTTGTTGATGTTTTGAGAATAATGATGGAGACACTTAGATGCACAAAATCCCAAAATGACAGAATATGGGTATCGAACGATGGCAAATCAATTGGGACAGATTGGGAGAATGCCTTATTCCACTGAAGTCTTGATCGATGAAGATGAGATTCTAGAATTAACAACGTAAGTATTCTTCGAGTATGTATTTCTGGTAAGGTTCATTGGAGAAGATAGGATCACTCATGATTGGAAATCATGGGAGGAGAGAGTGGAAGCCGATAGACAAAGAGAAAGGGAAATTGCAAGGGAAGAAGAACGAAAAGCAACCAACCTCCAGGGAAAGTTGAACGAACTTACGGAGGCGCAAATCTCAATTCATAGGAAAATCGATGATATTCATACATTGATGTTTAAAGTCGAGCGAGATCTAAGGGAATCTTATCATAAGATTGACCTGTTGACAGAATCGATTTCTTCCGAATAATTATTCACTTTTTTCACTTAGGTTTAGGATTTTGTACAGTTTGTTATTTGTTGTTTGTTTGTTTGTTTGTTGAAGTGTATGTTTGTTAATGTATGTTAAGTATGAAAATAAATTTGAACAACAAGACGTTGATGTTCAATTACTATCTTCACCATAAATCATTCCAGATATGAAAATAGTAAATATTTATTATTTATATTTAACATGTTTGTTTTTCTAAGTTGTTTTAGAACTAAGTCTAAAAACTAAAGAAATAGAAGAATCGAAGAAGGTCGCGATCACGACTATAGATCGCGCCCATGACATTATGTAGTAAAACCTTCTGTTCCTATTGTGTAGAAATTCACGACCGTGATAAGCCTTCGCAATCGCGACAAGGGAAGAATATGACTGTTGCAGATAGCGATTAACACACGATGGAAGGCTGAAAGTGCCATTAACAGCTAGTTTGAAGGAAAAATGGTTATATTGACTATTTAGAACAATGAGAGACCTATTAGAACTCTATATAAAGGTCTAGATTGAACCAATAACCACCACAACCTTCTACAAAGCTTTCTAAAGTTCTGATTTTTTCATCTCTATTCTTCTACATTCTAAACCTTTTTCAACCTTTACTTTAAAAACCAACATACCTCGTGTTAAGGTAGCCGCCAATAGAAGAGAAATCTTAAACTATTAACAAGAATACGGTTATCCTTTTCCCATTCGTTCATGTGAGGAGGGGAAAAGATTCTAAGTTTTGAACTAATTGGAAATCACCAGTATGATCTTTCTTTATTTTGTTTTCTTGGAGACTTTAAGCCTCCATGAGCAAATGGGGATGTATATCTCTGATTTGGGTTTAAGCACGTTTGTGGGGATGTGATTTCCACAAAATCATGAATGGATTTTGGAATGTCTAGTGATATTCGATTTTGAAGATAAAAAGAAGAGGGCAATTCAATTTCGCAACCAAGGTAGACATTATACCATCACAAGAGAGATGATGAGTACTTGGTTCGGATTTGAAGTTGAAAATTCATCAAGCATGATGGAATCTTTTCAAGAAAATCGAGTTTGGGTAGATTTAAAGGGTAAGAGAGATTTCGATCCAAAAAATTCTCCAAATAAACTTATTAAGGATGAGTGTATTCTTCTACTCCACAAATACCTTGCCACTTTGGTATATTATCGA
Organism: Euphorbia schlechtendalii; assembly: GCA_949673415.1. Classification (NCBI taxonomy): domain Eukaryota; kingdom Viridiplantae; phylum Streptophyta; class Magnoliopsida; order Malpighiales; family Euphorbiaceae; genus Euphorbia; species Euphorbia schlechtendalii. The sequence goes on along the minus strand of CATIWQ010164484.1, from coordinate 6,131 downwards.
GTAGAGAACACCAAAGTCTAAAAGAGAGATTTGTTTGTTCTTTCTTGCGCAATGTATAAGTAAAAAGTAGAGTTCATGGATATAATTTGGGACATGATGAAGAAGAATTCAATGAGCATGAGGAACAAGATTGGGGCAGCCAAAATTATAACCGCCATTATAATAGGTGCGTGAAATGAAATCCCCTATGTTCAACAACCGGGTGAGTACTGATCGTAAGGTTTTGACTATACTAATTTAGAGGGCATATATTCGGTGATGAAGCTAAAAACCTTGTTCCCCTTTTTTCTACCGATAAGATAAAAGTTCAAAATACGAACCGGTGTTACCAATACCACTTATCAAAATAGAAAAATGGTGACCACTGCAAGTATACAGTTTCGATGTAGTTTTAAAAGATATCGATCCCACAGGGAAGGGATTTGGTTCCAAAGACCAACTAGAGTTACGGGGTAAACGAAATTAGGTAATTTTGATTGGAGGGTTTGGATGATAGATTGATGAATAGACAGATGTATGAACAGACTAGAGAAGATGAAAAATATATAGATATTCCCTAAGAACAAGTTTAGCAGAGAAAAACATGCAAAATCATCAAGAATATTTCGTACACTAGATAACTTCAACAAATAAAGTTCTAGACACCCTAATATTCAATAATTCACCGCAGAGCAACACATGAGATGACTTTTCAAAATCTAGGGTAAACGAATTATGACACTTATAAGAACCTGGATAACTATAATATTATGTTTAGTACAGGTCACTCTCACAAAGCCATATTTAGCAAGTTACCATTCCAAAAATGTTGGCTCACTAAACAGTGTTATAATCACATATCCAGTGACTATACACAATCTTGTTAACCCCGAAATCACTCTTAAAGTTAACTCGAAAGCATATAACTTGATTAATATAAATGACGCAAGATGAAATACTCGTTAAGACATATAGACATATCATAAACTTCGAAATAGAAAGTATAAGCAGAAAACAAAGTAAAGTTGTAAGGTATGCAAGTGAAAGCTAAAGTTGATCAAACCGTATCCACTCTTTAATGGGAGTCGTTAATTCCCACAATTCCTGCGTATACTTTGAATTCGGTCTTGACTCGTACAGAACCTCCGCTAGGATGCTATTCTTTGTGAATTTCGAATAAAAGAATGTTGAAGAACAAAAACTTTTATTGATAAGTGCTTTGCAATTACACTCATACAACAAACGCTCGAATTTGTGTAGAAATATAGTGATCGAAATAGGAATTGAATCACTTATACATTTTACTTGCTAAGACTTTGAACTAGCGAAATCTTTATAATTTCTACTTTCTATCTATACATACACGTCTAACATGTATCACACTATCAATCTAAATTCTCTGCCTTTGAAAATGGTTGAGATTGAACCCTATTTATAGAGTATGAAGGGTTGTGTCTATCCAAATGAAGAGTCGTGCCCATTGACTAAGAGTTGTAGCACTTCATTTTGATTGGATGCAAAGATTCATCCTCAACCACAATGGAAAGGCACCTTTTCATGATTAGTTGACTTCCAAAGGGTGTCTTTTCGGTTGATAGTTGATGGTGGTTGATCGTTGTTATCTGGTGGTTGGTAGTTGAAAAGGGATAACCAATAACCGTCACAAGTCATGACCGTGAATCACTTGTCGCAATCGTGAATATTGGTTGGCAGTTTTCTGTTTATGAAGAGTGATAAGTCGCGATCGCGAATAAGTGTCACGATCATGAAATGTTATTTCTTCATGATTCTTCTTTGTAACTTTGCCGATCTTTGACAACTTCGATCCTAAGAAAATCATTGTGTTCCACACATCTTTTTGCACATTTTTCATTCTTTTTCCATAGAATTCCACTTTTGTTCATTTTACTTCCAAAATTTACCTAATTTCTGCATTTGCATAAAAAACAACTACATATCACGTGAAATCTTTTTATATGAAGTATAAAATGAAACAAAACCATATCATTTTATGTTTGAAAATGTCATGATAATAAGTGTAATTATACACTTATCACACCCTTATACTTAACTTTTGCTTTATCCTCAAGGTAAAAACAATAGAAGTGTATAAATTAGTATTCAAGTTTGTACCTCATTTGGCGAAAGACTATTGTGGTGAGTATCACATTCCCATGTTGCATAAGTTTCAAGTAAAAGTTCAAAATTTCCCACAAATTAGTAATGTACAATTTACATAGTCCAATTACATACCTTTGCTCTTAATGGAGGGGTCAACCGAATTGCGTCTTCATATTAGTGTTATATACTTACTCGAATATTACCTTCTCTCAAGTATAGTACAAAGTATTAAGGACAAAGGAACACACTTTGGAAAGTTTGATCTCAAGGCATTTTTAGGTAACCTAGGATGCTAAAAACACTCTTAGTAGTTGCATTTTATGCTCCATACCACTCTCCCCTGTTTTTAGTTGTTGCATTTTATGCTCCATACCATTTTCTCTCATTTTTTTTCTTTTAAGCATATGTTTTTGAAGTACAGATTTGTACTTTGCACCCATTTTTCATGATATGCTACTTTTTCTTTTTTCACTCATTGAATGGTTGTAGTTTCTGCTCCGTACCATTCCTCACCTTTTGCATAACTCATTGGTTATCCTCTCTTTCTTTTGATTTTTTCTCTCTTAATACCCTCATCCTTTATTTATCACTTTCAAAGTATTATGGCTATAGTTTCCCAACACTTTAAACACACTCAATACTTATAGGACGTATTCGAGAATAGCATATAAAACTCATAGTAAGAACACTACTAGATATTACTCCACTACTAACTTATTGGTAGCATTAAACTAAAACTATATAACTTATGCTAATTCATGTTGCATTGAAATATATATTGAAACTTACTTGGAATGTTGCTCTCGAATGTTACTCACCACTCATCCTTGCCAAATGCTAAATGTTGTGCTAAAACACTCACACTCTCAATGTGCAGTCATACTCGAAACACTTTGTTCGAAAATGCACAAACATCAAACTTGAAATACCTAACACTCACAATAACCTTGGAACATATGTTAGTATTGTATAGGTATGGATAATATATAAATAACATAAAAATCAGGAAAAATTTTCAAAATCTTCGATTTTTTAATTTTATTTAATTTTTTTGGATTTTAAGATATTACAATTTCCCCCCCACACTAAAGAACACAATGTCTTGATTGTGGAAGACTTTAAAAAATTGAAAATCTAAACTAAACTAATCACACAAATGAAAAGAAAATAAAAGAAAGAAATTGAACCCGTTTAATTTTTCGAACTTGAATCTAGAGGACTCGGAGAGATATCTAAATTCTTCATTCTGAAGTATGTATTCAACTTGCGGTTCAAAGAAATTTTGGATTTCATTAGTTGACGAACATCTTGCTGTATGGAGGCTATGTCTAAGCATGCTTGATCGACATCTTTGACGAACTTTCCTCTCCAAGTATCATGTGTACTCCCGGAGGCTTGTCTTGATCCACTACTTCCAATTTGAACCTCTTCATTATCTTCATCATTTTGATTTTCTTGAGAAGTAGATACTTCTATTGGTCTTCATCATTACCCTTACCCCATAAGGTAGAAACGTAAATTTTCCTTCATTTTCTTTGACCAATCTTGCTCTTTTCATATATACTCCTCCCATAAAGTTAAATTTCTCTCTTGGACTATATTTATATGGTAGTTGGTTCTTCACACCCAAAATAATTCCATAAATCGTATTTGCACCTCCCACTATAGCCTTTTTATGTGTAGTTAAACTAGTGATGGACTCCAAAATATACATAAAAAACTTTGGCCGTAATTATGAAACCACGCACTCCAATATTACCAAGTCTTTCATCAACACTTTAGTAGTTTCGTGTCAAAAGAAAAGACTTTGAGAAATAAACTTGAGAAGGTAAAGAAGGCTGTTGCTTCGAATGTTTTTGTTGGATGAGTTTTTGATATCTTATCGATCCAATCCCGTTAACGCAGTCCAAACATCAGTTAAATCATAATCTTCTTCTTTATCAATCTCTTCATAGGTTTCTCTCAAATTAAACCACTTAATCAAATCCATTAAGTAAACTTATACTCCTCCCCTCCATTCCTGAATTTCCTCTTCAAAAAATTCCCATCCTCCGTAACAGTAACCAAAAACTTGAGGACCCGTCCCTCGATAAATGGAAAACTCATATTCACAAATTTCTCAAATCTAAATAGCGAAAAATACTCTTCTACTTCCGCATGAATCCCAACATCAATAGCAAAAGTAGGATAGTAGAAAAGTGTACCTTGGAAATCAAATTCTTTGATCATCAAGTATCTTTCAACTTCTTCTTCACCATATATTGGAAAAGTGCATCCATACTTGTTTTGTTCGTTGACCAATTTGTTCTTTCCCTTAGTTGCTGCAGATTTCAAATCATTCTATTTATGATTCGAAAGACACCAAACTTTCTCCCGAACTACGTGTACATGGTATGCACACGCTAGAAAGAAAACTCAATGAATAAGCAAGAAAAATATGTTAATAACAAAATATAAATGCATAAAAATTAAAAACAAAAATAAAATTAAATAAATCTATTGACAACTAAATATAATTGTGTGTTCTCTGGTAATTTGGTCTCTAAGAGCGCACTTTCCTTCCCCGGTAACAGTGCCAAAAACTTGATTTTAAGGTTTCGACTATACTAATTTGGAGGGCTTTTATTCGGTGATGAAGCCAAAACCCTTGTTCCCCACTTTTCTATCGATAAGATAAAAGTTCAAAATACGAACAGGAGTTGTCAATACCGCTTATCAAAATAGAAAAATGGTGACCATTGCAAGTATACAGTTTCAATGTAGTTTTAAAAGATATAGATCCCACAGGGAAGGGATTCGGTTCTAAAGAACAACTAGAGTTACGAGGTAAACGAAATTAGGTAATTTTGATTGGAGGGTTTGGATGATAGACTGGTGTGTATAATTACACTTATTATCATGATAATTATACACATTAAACACTATAGTTTAAGTCATTTTTATATTTCATATAAAAGATTTCACATGGCATGTAGTTATTTTTTATGCAAATGCAGGTACTAGTTAAATTCTCGAAGTAAAATGATTAAAGTTAGAAATCAATGAAAAAATAGTGAAAAAGGTGCAAAAAGATGCGTGGAACTTAAGGAATTGTCAAAGGATCGAAGATGTCAAAGATTGGTAGAAATCGCAAAGAGGAATCATGTGAAAAAAGGCATGTCGCAATCGTGACACACATATCACGGTCGTGACTTGTTAACTTTCACAATAGAAAGTTACCAACCAAGTATTCACGGTTGTGACAATCATTTGCGGTCGCGACCTTAACGATTTTTTGGTTAACTCTTCTCTTCTTTCAACCACTGGATAAGAACGATCAATCACCATCAACTATCAAATGAAAAGACACATTTTGGAAGTCAACCAATCATGAAAAGGTGCCTTTCCATTGTGGATAAGATCAAACCAATTCAACCAATCACAATGAAGTAGTGTAATTCTTCGCCAATGGACACGACTCTTCGTTTGGATAGACATAACCCTTCGTACTCTATTAATAGGCTTCAAGACCCACCAATTTTGTGGGCATGGTGTGTGGATTATGTGGTGTGGCATGAGTGATAAGTGTGTCGCATAGATAGAAAGTAAAAATATCTAGATTTCGCTACATTCATATGTGTTAGCAAGAAAATGTATAAGTGATTCGAACCTTATCTCGATCACTAGATTTCTCTATATATTCGAGCGATTGTTGTATAAGTGTAATTGCAAATCACTTATCAATAAAAGTTTTCGTTCATCAATATTCATTTATTCGATATTCACAAAGAATAGCATCCTAGCGGAGGTTCTGTACGAGTCGAGACCGAATTCAAAGCAGATGCAGGAATTGCAGGAATTGACGACTCCCATTTAAGAGTAGATACGGTTTGATCAACTTTAGCTTTCACTTGCATACCTTACAACTTTTCTTTGCTTTCTACTTATACTTTCTATTTCGAAGTTTATGATATGTCTATGTGTTATAATGTGTATTTCGTGTTGAGTCTTTTATATTAATCAAGTTATATGTTTTTGAGTTAAATTTAAGA
>CATIWQ010164440.1:0-14582 GCA_949673415.1 Euphorbia schlechtendalii | reverse complement strand
CAGATTATCCATAGAAGAATAGTCATAGAAGTAGATTGAGATTCAAACTGATGGTGCGGCTTTTTTACTAGTTGTAAAATTCTAAATTTTTGATATGTTATACCGTCACCTATCTGGATTATTTGAAAAAAAGGTTTAGTTTAATCTAACCTTTGTAAAAGAAGTTATGGCTATTTTACTATGAGTTGATCAGGTGAAAGGGGACAGATGCAGGGTGTAAAAGATTGATTCACCGAAACTAGTATATTGATTGGTGATTTTGAGATTTTAGTATGTTATACCTATTTGTCTTAGAAAGTGGATGGCTTTGGTTTTAGGTCATTTGGTTTAGTATTTTGAAAGTTATGAATTTTTAAGTAAGACAAGGTCTTGATAGGATCAGTTCTGATTTCTGCAGGAAAAATTGATTAAGTGTGTGAAAGTAAAAATTCACTATAAATCGTACATATGTTGAAAAATTCTGAAATTTTTTTATGTTATATAATTATGAATTCAGAGTTAAATGAAACTGAAATCAGAGTATTTGAATCAGTATTTCGAGATATATGGATTTTAGAAATTAGTAAAGTCATGAGAGTATAAAGTTTAAATTGTAAGATAATTATTAAAAGAAAGAAAGAAACTATCCATAGTATAAGAATATGATATAAGTTTGTATTTGTTTATAGAAGCTCAGAATATTGAAAGTGCACCGGAGGAAGGTTCAAGTCGCTTCCGAGGGAATTAACTTGGTTGATTTGTGAGTATAAATATGAAATGAACTTGACATTGAATTTGCAAGTGAATGTGTTGATGGTGTTAATGTGTGATTTTGAAATTGATATAAATTGATGATATGAGGTAATTGAATATACTTTGTATGAATTTATAATATGTTTTATTGTTAGATCACAAGTATTAGTATGATATAAATATATATATGATAACTTTTGTTAATGTAAGTAAAAGAAAAAAAAATATTACTATGATTGGTATTCTGTTCTTATAGTAAGGGTTGTTTCATGAAGAAAATGTAAAATTAATGACTTAGAATGAGTAATTAAGCAAGTCGTGTTGCTGAAATATGAAAAGTCATGTACACATGCGTAAATGCCAACTTGAGGGGGTTGTTGAGCACGTTTTACCAAGTTCGGGATGTTAATGAAGGCAAGTCAAAGTTAGGGACGGTAAAAGTGAAATGATGATAAGTTCAGGGAGCAATCTATATATTACGCCTTATTTTGGAAGTGTTTTGGTTGCATGAACTACTAAATAGCGGAAGGGATGACACATGCGTTTTTGGGAATAGGAGATTACTCGGATGAATCTGAAATCATGTTAAAACTATTAGATTGAAATTATTTTAGTGGTTACATCAAATTTCAATCTATTAAAATCAAAATATTAAACAAGAACTTAGAACGTGAAAATATGGTGACTTTTCGAACCAATATGATGCGTGACAAAATTTCAAGTATTTATTTTTATCCAATAGACATGTCCAAAAGACATGAATTTTTAAGATTATACAAGTTCCGAAAATGAACTTTTCGGGAAAAAAAAAGCTTTTAATCCAAAAACATGACTTTTTAGAGGTAATAACAAAAAAATTTTCTATTTAAGCTAACCTGTTAGTTCAACCCCAGTTGGGGGTGTTGCTCCCAAACCCTCGAATCATGATAGAATTCAAACATACACTCGACACTCTAACAACTTATTCGAAGATATATCACAATCGCATTATCAATTAACCAATCTAATTACACTAAAATAATTACGTTTATTACTAGCACATTCACATATTTCATCAAAAAAACATTTCACTTATTTTGTCATCTTGTTGAAAGGCAAAGCTGTTAATGAGAGAGCATTGAATGAATTATATTATGGGTATTTGCAAAAAAAACATAAATGATGCCATTATTAAGACAACCATGAAACCGTGAACTAACGGACCAGCCTGCCCTGCCTAAGCCAGAGGGGGTAGAGTTTAAGGCTCAATTATTGGTGTGGTCACACCTTACTACCCTTAACTTTATACACCCCTGACCCTGACCTGACCTGACCTGACCAGACCAGACCTGACCCTGACCAGACCTCACCCTGCAAACCCACCATACAATACCAGCACTCACATTTAAGACAGCGACAAATTTTGCAGCAGTGAAACAAGTACTCACTAAAAATCCATTCTTTTTCTCTTCTTTTTAGCTACAATAATTCATACCACATTTTTTATACACTACTAACATAAATAAACAACAGGGTATTCATTATCTACCCAATTTACTCACTGTTTTGTGATATCACCTCACCAAATTTCAGAAACAGCTGGGCATCTGAGGTGCTCATCGAAGGGCAGTTCATCACGTGCGGGGTTTTCAGATTCGCATACTCATCTATGTAGCACGAAACCTTGGCGGAGGGCAGCAGGGGCGGGGGGGCCTGCCCGCCGATCGGGGGGGCGCACTGCTTAGGTGGTGGTGCGGTTGGCACTAGGCTCCCGAATACTCGAGTCACTTCGTGCATCGTCGGCCTGTCTGATGGCTGCCTCTTGGTGCATAGGAGGGCTAGCTGGAATATCTTCTTGACCGCCCCGAGATCTTTGCAGGTTGCTGTGATTTCTGGATCGACGGTTCCCATTACCGCATTGTTGGCTGTCTTGGATAAGATCTAATGCATAGATATAAATTAGCACGGTCAAATATAGCCAAATTCTTGATAAAAGATAATAACTAGTAATGGCCTGTTAAGGATTGTTCATTCTGTTCCCGAAAAGCTCCGTTTTTAAGCTTTCTAATTTTGCTGTCTCCGGAAATAAATAATGATTAAACAAACCCCCATTAATTTTTATTAAGCATCAAAATCTTTTGTCCAAAAAATATATTATTCTATGAAAGTTTGTGTGAGTAGAGCTTTCGAAGACAGCAGTTGCGACAATAATCCCGAACAAGCCCTAAGGGCCTGTTGTCCTGAAAATCTCAACTCACAAACTTTCCATAAAACAACATATTTAGGCATTGGAAAAGTTAATTTGACTATTAATACTAATTAATCAGTGTCTGATTGCTATTGATTTCCCAATGCCAAAAGATGATGTCATAAGGAAAGCTTGGAAATACAAAGCAATACCAAACTGGCCCTAAATGCACGAGCATACAAGCATAAGTTGAGGGCTAACCAGATGATGAAGATTGCATTCATTGTCAACGGCTTTTCTTCCGGTGAGCAACTCAAGCAGAACAATTCCATAGCTATAAACATCAGACTTTTCGGTGAGTCGGGAAGTGCGGGCATACTCAGGGTCTATATACCCAATGGTTCCCATAATGTAGGTTGAAGTGTGGGTCTTCGATACACACAAGCTTTTTGCGATGCCAAAGTCAGTCAAATGGGCCTCGAAATCCTTGTCCAGCAGAATATTCGACGATTTCACGTCCCTATGAATGATTCGGGGGCTACAGTCATGGTGAAGATAAGCCAGCCCCTGAGCAGCACCGAGAGCTATCTGAAGACGAGTGTCCCAATCGAGCTTTTTCTTCTTTGAAGAGCCTGAAATGGCAGTTTCGTAAATATCGTGAACTTTTACCGAAATGGCAGTTTTTAGGTAAAGTAACTAACTTACCATGGAGAAGATCCCACAGGCTGCCATTTTCCATGTAATCGTAGAAAAGAAGATTCCCTGAAGGCGAGAGGGAATATCCTTGGAGACTGACAAGATTCCGATGTTTGATGCTCCCAACTGTTTCGAGTTCTGTCTCGAATTCTTTCAGGCACTGAGGGTAGTGAGAGTAGAGCCTCTTTATAGCCACCGGCTTGCAATTTTTGAGGACACATTTGTAAACAGTGCTCGAAGCTCCATAACCGATTATGTATTTCTCGCTCAAATTCTCAGTCATTCTCATTATGTCCTCGTAAACGTGGAGTGCCATGTTCATGTTAAGGATCACCAGCTTTGGCGTTGAGTAAGTCACTGTTTGGTCAAACGAGAATTACAGTTAGGAAATCGAGGAATCTGTGAATTTAATTAATAATTTACAATGAATAGCAGAAATTACCTGGTTTGTCGAGAGATCCGTCTGGGAAAGGCGCTGGATTGTGTGGGCGGCAAGCTGCTACTAAGATCATGAGAAGAATGACAAGAGCTCCAATGGCAATCCCGAGAATCGCTGCTTTAGAAATCGTAACTGCACATATAATGGTGAAAAATGAAAAAAAAAACTTAGTTTTTGGCAAACAATGAGCAGTTATTTCAATTTTTGGCCTAAATTTAAAACAAAATTAGATACCTCGCTCTGGTGGACGAACTTCATTACATGGAGAATTCAGCCAATAGCCGCAAAGGCCAGGATTTCCGAGAAAACTACGCATTTTAAGATATAGTAATTGGAGATTAGAGATACAGCTTGATATGTTAATAATACAAAGGATCTATTAAAATTTCTTACCTGGCAGGTGAAAATCTTGAGAAGTTATTGCTTGTGGGAATAACGCCAGATAGATCATTGTATGAAATATTTCTGCAGCGAAGCATTCGAATTTCTTTCAATGAGATGAAACATTGTAATCATGCAAAGCTAAATAAACAAAAGTTAAAATGGAGGACTTACAAGATGGTTAGGCTAAGGCAGTTCATCAAAGACATCACATCACCTGATAGATTATTGTTTTCCAATTTTCTACATAATTTACATTAAAAATTTAACAGTTAAGATCCTTGAATGAAAATTAATCATCATAATTTTCAAGCTCCAAATTTCAAACTTACAACATGAACATGTTCTGAAGTTGGCTAAGCTCTGCAGGAATCACACCCGAAATATGATTCTTTGAAATATCTCTACAACGCCACAAAAAGGAAAAGTTAGGAAGGAAAAATCAGGCATAACGCCTATGTGGCAGAATCGGGTAACTTTTTAATTTCATACATCTCCATGATGCTTCTCAAGTTTCCAAACTCCGCTGGAATAACTCCCGATAACTGGTTTCTGCTCAAGTTCCTATACAACAAAAGCAGGTGTTGAAAACGAAGAACAGATTGCAATGAGATTAATTTACTTTGCATCGCAACTTACAGCTTCAAAAGATGTTCCAAGTCACCAAGTGAAGAAGGAATGGACCCGCTAATTTTGTTGTTTGAAATATCCCTAGGAAAATCGAAAAATTTCAGATGTAATTAGCGACAAAAAAAAATAGTAATAACAGAGGAACGAATATAACTGACAATACTTACAAAGTATCCAAATTGCCGATCCGAGATATCTCAATTGGAATAGGACCCTTGATGTTGTTGGAAGACAAATTCCTGGAGAATTAATGGAGAAAAAAAAACAATCGAGTGAAAACTCGAGAAATTTTAATTCCACGTTAACAGAAAAACATCAAGAACTTACAAATATGTCATACTCTCGAGTTTCTGAAAAGCGCGTGGAATGGTTCCATTCAACTTGTTGCCATGCACATTGCTAGAATTGAATTAAATTATTAGTAAATACTTTATTAGGTAGGTGAACAATTTAGTTTAAAATGACAAGACAACACTAACTTACAGGCTGTTGAGATTTGTACATGAGCTTAGATTATCAGGTATCGGCCCTTCGAGATGGTTATTGGCAACATTGCTGCAGAAACGTTGCGTTAGGAATACAAATCAACGCCTAGCAATAAGTGAGTAATGAACATTGATGAAAAAGAACATACAGATCAAACAAATCGGTAAGCTTTCCAAGTTCTGCTGGGATTTCTCCAGTGAGTTCATTATCGTTCAATTCCCTGAACAAATTAGGGCACTTACGCTGTAAAAAAAGTACAGAATCAAATGATAAAAGCAAAGCGAGAGCATACAAGTAGTGAAGCCTCGTCATATTCCCAAGTTCTGGAGGAATTGATCCTGTAAGCTTATTTCCATGCAAATACCTAAAAAATACAGGCAATGAATCAAATTAGGCATCTAAAAATATCATGTAGTGAAGGAAAAAAATGATAAAAACAATCCAAAACTACAAAAACTCGAGTCCCTCGGATTTACGACAATTTTAGGCACATCGACATCATATCATATTATTGAACCAAGTATTGTATAAAAAACGAAACAACGGTCACAAACTTACAATTTCTCTGTGTATGTTAAATTCCCAAGAATAGGAGGTATGGGACCAGTCAACTTGTTGCAGCTTAAATCTCTGATATTAAACAAGAAAAAGAAACAATATGAGAAACAACGATGAAAGAAATAACCTTGGAAAATCAGAGAAATTGTGATCGACAAACTTACAATACGGCAAGTGCCTGCATTAGGCCAATCACTGACGGAATCGCCCCTTCCAACTGATTACCTTGCAAGGATCTAGCCAATCAAATGAAGGGTCAGGAAAATCTCGATAAACAAATTTTACTTGCAAAAAAAATCAGAAATCAAAACTATGAATCGATGCAAGAAAAGTGAAAGCACATACAATGTAGCTACTTGTAAGAAACCGATGTTGAACGGAATCTCCCCTGTCAGCCGATTGTATGACAAGTCCCTACCAAAATAGAGTTCAAATATTAAATTCCCATTAAGCACAGAAAAACCATTATTTGCATTTCGATATTTATCGAGGGGAAAAATACATACAAGACTTGGAAGGAAGTACAGTTGCCAATGTTTTGTGGAATACTCCCAGTCAAGCTGTTGTTTCTCACATCACTGCAGAAGAAGAAGACATGGCAAAATGCTATTTCTAAGAACAGAGGAAAATATTGTAGGGACAAAGATTTAGTAATGATACTTACAAATACCACAACCCAGTGAGCTGGCACATATCTGAAGAGATCGAACCCACTAAATTGTTGCCCCGCAAACCACTAAAAACGAGGGAAAAAACGACGATCAGGTCTGATTTATGATAGAATTGTCTTGGAAACATTATGCATTGTAATCCGAAATTTGTCAAGGACTTATCTTATTTGTTTAAAATGAAGAAACCTTACTGGTTCAGATCTTTATTACCATTAATATAATGACAAGTATCTTATTTAAGTTTTTAGAATAATCAGCAATGTATTAATATTCATATTACCGTTAATTTATGTGCTTATGCAACCAGACTAACTTACGAAAAAACAGTATATCATATATGAATGCAGAATTGTAATTCAAAAATGAAGGATAACTTGTATTACACTATTAGTACTTACAGATACTGCAAAACTTCGTTCCAGTATATTAGTCTAGGTATTTCCCCACTGAGTTTATTCTGTGCCAGATCTCTGAAACACAGTTTGCAAAGTAAGAATGAAGAGTATTATTATGAAAGAATCATAAAGAGAAGACATTGATCAAGGGAAAACTTACAAGACTTTTAAGTTTGGAATCTGTGACAGAGTAGATGGAATTGGCCCAATTAATTTATTATTCTTCAAAATCCTGAAGCCATGCCATTTGAGTTAACATTCGAATCAAGGTTTCTAAAATCTTAACTTACAATGATCAACTATTACAACGAACTTACAGAAATTCTAGCTGCTTCAACTTGGAGATGGAGAACGGTATGTCTCCATGTATCTCATTGAAAGATAAGTCACTAAAAACACAATGCAATCAAATGTTAGATGAACAACAAAATCACTCATTTCAGTCAAACAACAAGAGTCGTCGCCAATAGAATACTTACAGGACTTTCAGTGACGAACAGTCCCCAATCTCATCAGGAATTTGACCCGAAAGTCTATTTCCCCTTAGATCACTAGTTCAAGAACGTAAAATAAGAACTAATTTCAGTCAAATGCAACAAAAAGTGAAACAAAATCAGAAAACATAAATAGTAAGACTAATTTTGATACATGGATAACAAACTTACAGACTATACTAAGCATTTAAGTGCTGAAATAGTATAAATAGTACATACATGGAGCTCAAGTCCTTGAGATTCCCTATTGCAGGAGAAATTTCCCCATCAAGATTCAAGTTTGACAGATTACTGAAACAACACAAACCTAACCCAAGTTAGCATATAAAGCAAGGCTGAAAATAGGGCAAATACAGCATTATAAAATGAACTCACAGTGCAATGACATTGGTAGTGGCATTATCACAAATAACACCTCTCCAAATACAATAATCTGAAGAAGGGGAATCTGTCCAGTCATACAAAACATTGTCCACGTCTCTAAATGATTTCTTTATCTCCAGCAAATTTGTTCCTTCAATAGGATATATACCAAAACCAACTTCATTCTCTTATTAAAATAAGATTCCCGATTTAAAAATGCATAAACTAATATTAAACTCTGATATTGCTAAAACCCATGTTTCTACTGAGATAAACTTCGAACTTTAAGCAAATAAGATTTGTTTAACACACTCCAAATTACGTTGGTCCTTTTTTAACCTCGCAATTATAAAAAAAAACTCTCGTAAAGTTGATGGTTTCAAGAAAAAACATAAAAATATATAGGATATAACATTGTTAACAATCTCTGCAACTGCAATCTTTGTTCAAACTCACCATCGTTTGAATCCACTGAACCAACGACCAGCCCAAGAAGTATAGCCAGGAGGACAAATTCCACTCGAACTGCCATAATTACCCTTTGAAGCTTATCCAATTTTCATTTCGAACCACTCAAAATCTCTCCCTCTCTCTCCCCAACCTACTCTTTCACGACAATGTCAAAGCAGAATAAATTCCGAGCCTTTCCCCTTCAGTTAAAACAAGAGAAAGAAGAGAAGAAACAGTTAAAAGCTTCACAACATTGAATGGATAATGTAGCAATTGGCAGTGAAGTAATGAAGTGAGAGAACAGAAAGAGATGGAAAGAGAAAGAGAGGTAAAGCTTTCTCCTTTTTTCCTTCAATCAAATTTCGATTAATGAGAAGAAAGAAAGAAAAGAGAATAGCTCAACTGGGTTGTTCAATCACATCGGTCACTGGCAAAATTAGGCCTGTAAAATCACAGTAATTTGTTTCCCAGAGTGTGTCGAGTCCAAATCTTGCTATGGAGAGAGAGAAAAGGGGGGAAAATGGGATTGCAGAAAAGGTTAAAATACTCCTCCTTACTTATTGCAGAGCTCTGCAACTCTACTGTTTCTCTCACCACAGCTAAGGAGAGAGAAGTTACTGCTGCAAATAACATATTTATCTGTGTGTTAATAGAGAAGAGGGAAATTCGAATCATGGGTCGCTTTCTCTTTGGTTATTTCAGCTCTTTGTGTATGTAAATTCAGACTAGTACAGTTATGAATCGCTTTTTTCTGGTTTTTGACAGAACTATGAGTCAAAACCTACCGGCTAGGGATTAAATTGAATAACTCTTGTTTTAATTGAGGTTTTCTTGTTATAAAGATTTGAGCTTTTTTAAGTTAATGCGAAATTTATCTTAAGGTCCTTCATTATATTTGTTTTTTCCAACTTCTGGACAATCTTTAATTAGTTTATAATTTCTTGAATTGTTAATTCTTTTTTGGGTCCTCAGAGCATTAATCGATTAAAAGGACATAAATATTAAAAGTTAAACATATTTGGATTCTTGCGTAATTTGTTTTTCCTCGAATCTAAGCATTTAGTCATAGTTCAATTGGTGGCACACTTTCGTATTATAATTTACCATGATTATTTACATAATGGAAGAAAATACTATGATTGTTTTGTAAGTAATCTTTTACGATCACACTTTTTAATAAAACAATTAATACGAGTATTCAGTTACTAATCTATTCTTAATGGTTTACTTTTTCAATCCAAATTATGTATTTATTAATATGAAATAAATAAAGGCATCATGGAAAAAGGAGGGGGAAAATCATGTAATTTTGAAATGAATTGTTATTTTAGGTTTTCATTTTTTTGATTAAATGAATTACTAAAAAACGAAGGGAGTAGAGTTTTCCGACTCATTTACGTGGAAGTTATTATTAGAAACGTATTACCAATTTGAATTAGAATAATGATTGGATAAAATATTTGTACAGTCGGTTAATCATTAGTGATAACTTCTCACAAAAAGAAACTTTTAGGTGTTAAATATATGAAAAAAGCAAGTTATTAGCGGAAATCACGAGATAAAATATTAGACTTTACTTTTTTCAACTGAAACGCATAAACTGTTATGAATTTAATTAAATGTATCGTATACTAGTGCATTAACTAGAATAGAAAAATGAAAATAAAATTAAAGGACCATGAATTTCTTTGGTAGTCATCAAAACTAACAAACCTCCCTCTTTTTTAATGTTGTTGTTGAATGTAGATGTAATAGACCCTACACTTACACCAGAAATTTGATGTTTGGTGCTAATTATTTTGTTAATAATTAGATAAAATGATGGTATTACAAAAATTGAGATGCTTTCTTTAATATTTACAAAAGGGGTTAAAAAGATTGGGTAATAATTGGAAGGAGTAAAATAAAAACAAGAGAAATAGAAAGGGACCCATAAAAAAAGAAAAGGCAATAATATAGTTTTACCTCGGGAAGGGAAAGTTATTTGTCCCCTCCAGTCTGACACTTTCCACCCTCCGTAGGTCCCTATTTCTAACGCCGTTAACGTCCCATATTGATTCCCAAAGCTTCTTTCTTTCTTTCTTTTTTTTCTTATTTTTAACTATTATATTATTAAATTTATATTCAGGAAAATTGGTTTTAGTTTATTATAGTTAAAAAACAGTAATTTTTTTTAACAGTAATAACGAACTAAAAACAGTAATTTTTTTTAAAGGATTCCTGGATTAGAGGATGCTCCTACTTGAGGAACATATCTCTATCCGACAAATCTTCTTTTGCCATTCCACGCACAGCCTTTTTATTTTTTAAACCAATCTGCTCTGTCAAGTCATGGATAACGATTTTCCTTTAAACTAAACTTCATATGAATAATGTGAATTAAATTGAATTTTGATATGGTTATTAGGGTTACTAATTACATTTTTTTGTTGAAACAGTAAAAAACTAACTCCACTCACAGGGGTCAAAACAAATTTGGAGTACACAAACAAACAAACAAAAAATTGAACTTAAGCTTGAATGGTAGTTATAAATAGTTTTTTTTTTTTTTTTTTTTATAATGCACTTGGATTGTTGTATTAGTGTTAATGAAACAGAGTTTTGGAGCAGTGGCAGAGTTAGTTTTCGTGTGACTAGTAGGTCCTTAAGCCATCAAACATATTGCCAAAACTCGTAGGTATCATATTTGCTACCATCTCTGCGTGATTTATTATGGAATGATCTTCAAAGTATGTTCATTGTTTTTTTTGTTCATCATATTAACCCCTAATTAATAAACTTCTCATGTAATTCATTGAAGGTTTATAAATTTCAATGTAAATTTATAAATATTCAGAGTTGAATTGTTCCAAAGTGAGCTTGTTTTTTTTATTACAAGTCTTAGTTTAAGAGAGTATAAACAAAGTGTTTTATGGTATAGTACTTAAATAACGAGAAACACATACAAACACTCAATATTGTTATATACAGCTTGAACAATATTTCGTTTACGGTCAACCTCGCGACTTTAAAACTGGTCGTTCAAGTTTAAGCTTTCAGGGTCTTACTTATATACAAGCTCGGTGGATCCTCTGAGAGCGATGCATGATATTATCCCTAACACAGCCCCCTCATCGCAATCATGCTGATAACGTCTTATGAAGAGTTTGAACAATATTGTCCGCTTTGGCACCGTTTACGTCTAATCTCACGGCTTTAAAACGCCTCGATCAAGTTGAGGCTTTCGTGACCCTGCTTATATACAGGCTCAGTGGATCATCTGAGAGCAACTTCGAATATTCATTCCTAACAATTAATAAGTTTCTTATTAACCCATATGTGACTTTGAGGTTCTCTGATATCCCTTCTCTATTTTATCATCTTTTTCCTTCTCTTCTAGTCCAAGTCTGATCTTTGCTTCCATCTCAAATCAATTATATCTCAAAAATCGTTAATTTTTTATTTTTTATCTTTTAAAAAAAATCAATATATCGCTTGTATAAAGACAATATAAAACGATTAAACGATGTGAAGGCTTGAGACTAATAGTGCATTTATACCCTTATATACTTGGTATAAGAGGGGTATGATTATATATAAAGTGCAAGTTCTCGCAACTTTCGCGCACTTTATACCTCTTTATATCATTGTTATAATGCAAGTATAAATGTGGTATAAAGTGTGTGGTGTAGCCTTGAGAAAAATTTTCACAAGTGAGGTGTAAGAAGGGTATAACCAAATATAAAACACGCATATTACATCGTCTCTGGCACTTGCAAAGAACTTTCACAATCAAAGTAGAAGAGAGGTAAAATGAAGTATTTAATGCACATATCATGATATCAAAATAGAAGAGAGGTGTGATGAAGCATAAGATGCACATATTTGTAAGTTGACACGTTTGATGCATTATGTACTGCATTTATTCATGTAGTACAAAAGATGTAAGAGTGTGAAAAATTCTTTTGTTACTTAAAAATATATGAACATATATGGTTTTTTCAATGAAAAATATGAACGTTGTTTTAAAAATAAAAAATAAATCAAACAAAGTATTTTAAAGGTGTGTATTAAAAAAATAACGTTTATGAAATAAATTTGTTTCAATACGAATTTCAAATCAAATAGTAGAATATGATCTACTTATTTTAGACACATTGAAACTTAAAAGAAGCAATGCTATGCTTTTCCTTGTAAAAGATTTGTGAATAACTTTCAAAACTTTCTATTTTGACTAAAATCCTCATACATCAATATAAAATAATCCAAATTCATTATAATGATACGGTAATTTGCGCTTATATTAGGACATTCGTCGATAGGAGAGTGTTGGGTTTGATAACTGGAGTAAACATGTAAGTGGGGTTGAATCCATCTAACACAAAACCAATTGGCTTACGTTAAAGCTCAATCTAATCCACTTATATATCACTCATATTACTTTATTATTTCCGATGTGGGATAATTCCAACATCTCCAACACTCCCCGTCAAGTGCAACTGGGTTTGGACTAGTTACCACTCAAGGTCATCAACGGGTCTTGTCTTTCCGCTAGTCCAAACTCCACCAGTCTTTGAACACGAACCTAAGATCTTGGCTGTCAGGCCTTCTTCTCGCTTTGATACCATGTAGAGAATTCGTGGGTTGGGAGAGTGTTGGGCTTGATAGCTGGAGTGAACATACAAGTGGGGTTGAACCCATCTAGCGCAAAACCGATTGGCTTGCGTTAAGACCTAATCTACTCTACTTAAATATTAATATCACTCATATTCCTTTATTTTTCCAATAAGGGATAACCCCGAACATCTCCAAACATTCACGACTACTTGTACCTAAAACTAAATAATCCATACATAATTATTCAAAGTGAAAATGAGTGCTACTCTCAGGAAAAATAATTTCACACTACTAGTGAATTATGCAACTCAAATTGAAAGTTATATATATTGAACCTAGCATATAGCAAGTCCATTACTTCTAAAGTAAATGGAAACGTATTTAGACCAAACAATCATGCAATCGGTTGCAGTGTGTCCTGGAGCTCCGAAGTTCTTGTGCGAAATAAAAAAAAACATGATCCTTTGATTATTAATTTTAAAAGAGTCCCACAAACCGAAATCGCGAGATGTAATCGGCGCATTCTTAACCTATAACAAGAATAGGCCAATATTCGGTTGTCATTGAGGATTTGACAACTGATCTAAAGATACTTATCTTATGTAGTTACTTTCAAGACAACAACACCAATGGGGTCCATAGAACTCACAAAATTTTAAAAAATAGTGTTATTTTATGTAAATAAAATATATGGACACCATAAAAATATGTAACCAGACACATTACGTTGATTAATTTTTACTGTAATCTATGAACTATCTTTTCCATTCACTGATTTCTAAGTTTTTATTTGTAAAGTAAAAGAACTATGCATGAGCTTTTTTTCTTAATGTCATTAAAATAAATATTTTATTTACATACATTTAAAATTGAAAGTTATGTGTACATTAAAACTTGACTTAAATACTTTTTGGGTGTTGTAGTATAACTTAATATCTTTTCAAGTATATTGATCTATTGAAACTATCTCTAACATGTTTAATTTGTTAATCAATTTAATGCAGACCTCTTAAGGTTCAATGCATTAATTGTTCATCTAATAATATAAACAAAGTGAAATAACAATACATTGAGGATAAACATGTTTCACTAACTATGCATTTATCAATCATTGATCAATGATCCCTTCAGTTACTAAATTATAATTGAATAGATAAGACACTAAAAAAAAGACAATTAAATTATAGATCACAGTATAATTAAATCACCATTAATTGAACTTCATAGTAGAAAATATTAGAATTCGCCACTCACAACAACTAGTCATGCCCTTAATCCAATTTATCATTACATTTTTTACCTTAGCTTGTTATTTCCTAAATGAATTATTTTCAAATAACAAATCATGAATTGTAATGAGTATATTTTCATAATCATTTGAATATCTTATCTACCGTCTACATAGAATCTTTTGCCTATTAAATTTGTACATTAAATACACATGTAATATATATATATATATATATATATATATATATATATATATATATATATATATATATATATATATATATATATATATAT
>CATIWQ010164430.1:0-19175 GCA_949673415.1 Euphorbia schlechtendalii | reverse complement strand
TTGGATAGGAGGGTTAGAAGAATGAGTAAATATAGATATGAAAGATTAGAGAATCTAAATATATAGATTTTCCCTACGAAATAAGGATAGCAGAGAAAACATGCAAGTTCAACAAAGATGTTACGATTCACTAAACTAATTTAACAGACTCGGTTCAAAATACCTAGATGTTCAATTATTCACCGCAGAGCAACACATGAAATAACTTTTTAAAACCTAGCGTAAACGAATTAAGATAATTATATAAACCTAGACAACGTCAATACTATGCTTAGTATGGGTCACTCTCACATAGCCACATTTATCAAATTACCATTCCAAAAATGTTGGCTCACTAAACAGCATTATATCACAGATCCAGTGATTATACACGATATTGTTAACCCCAAAACTTCTCTTAAAATTAACTCCAATGCATATAACTTGATTAATTTAAAAGACTTAACATGAAATACGCATTATGACACATAGGCATATCATAAACTTCGAAATAGAAAGTATAAGTAGAAAGCAAACCAAAGTTGTAAGGTATGCAAGTGAAACCTAAAGTTGATCAAACCGTATCCACTCTTTAATGGGAGATGTCAATTCTCGCAATTCTTGAGTCTGGTTTGAATTCGTTCTCAGCTCATACAGAACCTCTGCTAGGATGCTATTCTTTGCGAATATTGAAGAATGAAAACTTTTATTGATAAGTGATTTGCAAGTACACTTATATAACAATCGCTCGAGAATATAGAGAAATCTAGTGATCGAAACAAGGATTCGAATCACTTAAACATTTTCTCACTAACACTTATGAATGTAGCAAATTCTCTATCTATACACACACTATATCTCACTCTAATATTTTCCCTCTAGTTTATTGCACTTTGATGCACCATGAAATTGTGAGGTTTTGAAGCCCTATTTATAGAGTTCGAAGGGTTGCGTCTATCCATACGAAGAGTCGTGTCCATTGGTGAATGATTGCATCACTTCATTATGATTGATTGAGAAGCTTCAATCTAACCCACAATGGATAGGCACCTTTTCATGTTTAGTTGATTTCTGATAGGTGTCTATTCATTGGTAGTTAATGGCGGTTGATCGTCCTTATCTAGCGGTTGGCAGTTAAGAAGATTAAACCAAAAAATCGTCAAAGTCGCGACCGCGATATACAAGTCACAACCGTGAATCTTTGATTGCAGATTTCTATTTTCAAGAAGAACAAGTCGCGATCGCGAATGAATGTTGCGACCGTGAATTGCATGTTTCTTCAGAATTCTCCTTGTAACTTCACCGATCTTTGACAGCTTCGACCCTAAGCCAAATCTTTAAGTTCCACGAATCTTTTTGCAACTTTTTCACTCTTTTTTCATAGAATTCCACTTTAGATCATTTTACTCCCAAGATTTACCTAGTATCTGCATTTTCATAAAAAAAACTACAAACCACGTGAAATCTTTTATATGAAGTATAAAAATTACTTAAACTATAGTGGTTAGTGTGTAAAATTAATATGATAATAAGTGTAATTATACACTTATCATACCCCCACACTTAACTTTTGCCTTATCCTCAAGGTAAATTCAACAGATTTGTATAAATTGGTAAACAAGTTTGTACCTCAATTGGCGAAAGACTATTGCAGTGAGTACCACGTTCCACGTTGCAAAAGATTTCAAGTAGAAGTTCGAAATTTCTCACAAATTAGTAATGTGCAATTTATATAGTTTAGTTGCATACCTTTGCTCTTGATGGAGAGTCAACCGAATCGCATCTTCATATAAGCGTTATATTCATACTCGAATATTTCCTTCTCTTAAGCATAATATAAAGTATAAAGGACATAGAAAGCACACTTTGATTAATTTTCTCTCAAGGAATTTTTAGGTAACCTAGGATGCTAAAACACTCTCAGTGGTTGCATTTTATGCTCCATACCACTCTCCCCTTTTTTCAATGGTTACATTTTATGCTCCATACCACTCTCTCACTTTTTTTCTTTTAAGCATATGTTTTTGAAGTACTTTGTACTTTGCACCCATTTTTTGTGCTATGCTTTCTTTTCTTTTTTTCACTCAATGAATGGTTGCAGTCTCTGCTCCGTATCATTCCTCAACTTTTGCATAACTCATTGGTTATCCTCTCTTTCTTTTGATTTTTCTTTAATACCCTCATCCTTTATTAATCAATTTCAAAGTATTATGGCTATAGTTTCCTAACACTTTAAACACACTCAATACTTATAGGACTTATTCGAGATTTCCATATAAAACTCATAGTAAGAATACCATTAGATATTACTCCACTTAAACTTATCGGAAGCATTAAACTAAAACTATATAACTTATACTAATTCATGTTGCATCGAAATATATATCGAAACTTACTTGGAATGTTGCTTTCGAATGTTATTCACCACTCATCCTTGCCAAATTGATAAATGTTGTGCACTAACATCAAACTTGTAAATACCTAACACTCACAATAACCTTGGACAAATGTTAGTAAAGTATTAGAAATGATAATGTATAATTAACAAAATATTAAGAAAAACTTTCAAATTCTTCGATTTTTTTATTTTATTCAATTTTTTTGGATTTTACGGGATTTTTGCAAATGCCACGCCACACTAAAGAACACAATGTCCTCATTGTGAGACATTTAATAAAAATCAAAATTTAAGGGCTAAAACTAGTATAAAAATTTGAAAAAGAAAAGTAAGAAAAGAATAAACCCTTTTTTATTAAGAAGGAGAATCCAGGGCCTATGTTGCGATCGCGAAGGCCTATCGCAATCATGATGTCCTTCTAAATAAGAACAGTAGGTTTTGCGAAATAACTTCACAAGCACGATCTATATTCGCGATCATGACCTTACGTAATCCTTCTCATTTCTTCAATTTTTTTACTTAATTCCTAGAAAAACTTAGAAAAACAAACGTATTAAAAATAATTGCCCGTTCTCTGGCAATTTTATCTCTAGAATGCACTTGCCCTCCCCAACAACTTGATCTTTGGAACGCTATTGCCTTCCCTAGTAACTTGATCTTTAGAACACTATTTCCTTTCCCAGCAATGGCACCAAAATCTTGTTCGCCACTTTTCTAGTGATAAGTATAATAATTAGTTCACAAGATTTGGCTATATATTAATGGTGCCAAAACCTTGTTCACATAAAGTATAGGTGTTGTCAGTAGCTCTTATCAAATAGAAAAATGATGATAACTGCAAGTATAAAGTTGTGATGTAGTTTTAAAAGATATTGAACCCACAGTGAAGGAACCAAGTTTAAAGATAAATAAGGAAGATAAATAAAGAAAATAAAATATTTTTGGATTTTAGTTGGGAGGATTAGAATGATGAATGGATAGATATATGTATGAAA
Source organism: Euphorbia schlechtendalii (assembly GCA_949673415.1). NCBI lineage: Eukaryota > Viridiplantae > Streptophyta > Magnoliopsida > Malpighiales > Euphorbiaceae > Euphorbia > Euphorbia schlechtendalii. The sequence continues at coordinate 15,803 of CATIWQ010164430.1, read as the reverse complement.
GACTAGAGATTCTAAATATATAGATTTTCCCTACGAAATAAGTATAGCAGAGAAAACATGCAAGTTCAACCAGGATGTTATGATTCACTAACCTAATTTAACAGACTCGGTTAAAAAAATCTAGAGATTCAATTATTCCCTGTAGAGCAAAACATGAAATAACTTTTCTAAACCTAGCGTAAACAAATTAAGACAAATATATAAACTTGGACAACGTCAATACTATGCATAGTACGGGTCGCTCTCACATAGCCACATTTATCAAGTTACCATTCCAAAAATGTTGGCTCACTAAACAGCGTTATATTATAGATCCAATGATTATACATTATATTGTTAACCCTGAAACTACTCTTAAAATTAACTCCAATGCATATAACTTGATTAATATGAAAGACTTAACATGAAATATGCATTATGACACATAGACATATCATAAACTTTGAAATAGAAAGTATAAGTAGAAAGCAAAGCAAAGTTGTAAGGTATGCAAGTGAAAGCTAAAGTTGATTAAACCGTATCCACTCTTTAATGGTAGTCGTCAATTCCCGCAATTCCTGCGTCTCCTTTGAATTTAGTCTCAGCCCGTACAGAACCTCTGCTAGGATGCTATTCTCTGTGAATATCGAACAAACGAATATTGAAGAATAAAAAATTTTATTGATAAGTGATTTGCAAGTAAACTTATACAACAATCGCTCAAGAATATAGAGAAATCTAATGATCAAAACAAGGATTCGAATCACTTAAACATTTTCTATCTAACACTTATGAACATAGCAAATTCTCTATCTACACACACTATACGTAACCCTATAATTGCACTCTAATGCTACACTCCCTTCATTGCATGAAATTATAAGGTTTAGAGCCCTATTTATAGAGTTCGAAGGGTTGCGACTATCCAAAAGAAGAGTTGTGTCCATTGGTGAAAGATTGCATCACTTCATTTTGATTAATTGAGAAGCTTCAATTTAATCCACAATGGATAGGCACCTTTTCTTGAATGGTTTATTTCTGATAGGTGTCTATTAGTTGGTAGTTGATGGCGGTTGATCATCCTTATCTAGCAGTTGGTAGTTAAGAAGATTAAACCAGAAAACCATCCAAGTCATAATTGCAATATACAAGTTGGGTTCGTGAATCTTTGATTGGTAGATTTCCATTTTGAAGAAGAACAAGTCACGACCGTGAATTGCATTTTTCTTTAGGATTCTCCTTGTAACTTCACTAATCTTTGATAGCTTCAATCCTAAGCCAAATCTTTATGTTCCATGCATCTTTTTTCACCTTTTCACTCTTTTTTAATTGAATTCCACTTTAGATCATTTTAGTTCCAAAATTTACCTAGTATCCGCATTTGCATAAAAAATAACTACATACCACATGAAATCTTTTATATGAAGTATAAAAATGACTTAAACTATAGTGTTTAGTGTATAAAATTAATATGAAAATAAGTGTAATTATACACTTATCACTCACAACTTGAACATTCTTTTACAATGGCCGGTTGGTGGCAGATCTCTTGCACTAAGTGCCTTTAACTTTGGTAATGGATTCATTGATCTCAAACATAGCTCTAGGACTTATTGTGTCCTCCTCCCTTAACTTCTTTAAATCACTCTACTCCTCGGTATCTTCTTATACAACAAGTTTGTGCTTCTTTCACGTTAGGTTTCTTCTTCCTTGGTCGCATCTTCTTTCTCTTCAGCCTGCTTCTCAGCTTGCTGCTTCGTGTCAGCTTCCCTCTAAGCGTGAGTTTTTTCTTTCATTTGCCTCCTTTGCCTTGGGGGCTGAGTAAGAACTTCATCAATATTTAGCTTAGCGGGGTTCTTCTTCATGGCCTTAGAAGAAGTGGCCTTTGGTTTAGGTGAAGTGGTGGTGGTGCTGATTAGCTCTAACTTAGCTGTAAGAGGCACATTATCGCTAATGTCCTCACTTCCTTCAAAGTCCATCATAAATGCATCTTATTCTTCCTTATGCACATCCATAGGTAGTACTGTCAGTACTCATTAGAGTTTTCACTTCTCTTGTGCCTTGTTGTACCTTGTATACACCTGATCATTATATAGTTTGGTGAAGTGAGTGAGATCCAACATCTTCTTCACCTCCAACATAGTATCATCAAACTTGCCCAGGAACTGAGCTATATCTATCTTCACTGTCATTATCAAAGCGGTGATGAGGTAACCATAATGATAGATTGTAGTCAACTTGGTCAAGTGATGATGAATCACCATAGGCCAATTAAGCCTTTTACCCTCTACCATATGGTAGAACACACACCTTTCAAAATAGGCGCAGCTAGTGACAGACCCAATCTTGGGAAACAGCATCTTGATCATTAGTTTATGGTAAGCTCTAGTTGTCCAGCTCATTCTAGATGCAGCAATCTCCCCAAAAATACAGTTAGAGGGTAGTTCCCAATCTTCAAGAGTTATCACAGTGTCTTCATCAATGGTTATGCGAAGCTAGGATAATCCCCAATCAACCTTAACCAAATTAGGATAGATTTTCCTCTGAATTCCACTAGTAGGACATCATTTAGACCTTGAATGGTGTAGAGGTGAGAATAGAAAGCCCTAATCAGCCCAATTATTGCGGCTCCTTCCATTTGAAGGAACGAGCTCAACTTTTGCTTCTTGGTAATCCTATGCATGATTCGATTTCTAAGAAGGCTCTCATAACAGACATCATAAACTGGGCCAAAATCCATGTTATTTGCCTAGTCAACCTTGGTGAGAAAAGTTCCAGCTTTAAAGGTTAGTTTCTCCATCTTGCCATCAATGTTGACAATAAGCTTTTTGGTAGTGATGGATTTGAGCTTGAAGGTAGTTCTTGTGATTGCCATTTCAAAAAAGTGAGGGTTTTTGCGAGAAAGGAAATTAGGGTTCTTTGCTTCTGAATCGATTGAAATTCACAAAAGCTGGTAACTTCTCTCTTCAACTCCTTCCAGCTTTTATAGACATCTTGAAGAGGCAATGATACGTGGCACTTGCACAAAGAAAGATTAAGTTTAACTCTGAGATTAATACTTAACAAATCGAGTTGATAAAATAGTGAGTTTAACAGTAAACGGATCCGATTCAAAATCAAGTCTTTTTAAAAACATGGTTTTGATTTAAACCGAAAAACTGAATCTCACAACGTTACATTAAAAAATAAACGATGTTAAATATGTATTACCTCATTTGGCTGAATTTGATTTCTTGATTTCTCACAACTTAACCAAATTTCTTGATTTTTCTGTCTTGTTCTTCACAGCGTGTTCGCCATTCCAATAAGCTATAATCAGTGCAACAGAAGCTTACTTCTTGTTATACCATGAAACAAGGCACTCTCCAAGAAAATGACATCCTCTAGTAGTGCTTTTCCCATCGAGCTTATCTCTTTCAAAGTTAGTATCTATGAATCCTCTTAGAGATAAATCCATGCTATTGGGATACCATAGACCTGCTTCAACAAAGCATTACAAATATCTAAGAATTCTATTCATAGTTGCTAGATGAGATTCTCTTGGATCGGCTTTTTAACGACACAGTAGCACATAGTATATTATATGTCTACCCTACTAGCTATAAGATAAAGAAGAGATCCTATGACTCATCTGTGGAACTTGTTATCTACAGGTTTTCCAGCTTCATCTTTACTTAAGATAGTATCAGTGGCCATGGGAGTGGACATTGGCTTCGAATACTCCATATCAAACTTCTTCAGGACTTCTTTAGCATACTTCACTTGACTGATAAAGATTCCATCTTTAGTCTACTTAATTTGATGATTAATGAAAAAGTTGAGCACTCCCATCATAGACATTTCCAGCTCTCTTTTCATCTACTTGGTAAACTCCTTACATAGCTTCTCATCAGTTGCCCCAAATATGATATCATCCACACAAATAATGACAAGCAGCACGTCTTCTTTATTTCTCTTGATTAATAGAGTTGTATCTTCTTTCCCTCTTTCATAGCCGTTATTGATCAAGAAATTGGTCAACCTCTCATACAAAGCTATTGGAGCTTACTTCAATCCGTAAAGAGCTTTCCTCAATTTGAAGACATGCTCAGGATTCTTTAGATCTTCAAAACTAGGAGGCTGGCGAACATAAACTTCTTCTTGAATGAATCCATTCAGAAAAGCAATTTTAACATTCAATTTAAAATAATTTGAAATTCATATGAGATGTGAAAGCACATAGGATTCGAATAGCTTCAAGCTTGGCTATAGGAGCATAAGTCTCATAATAATTGATGCCTTCTTATTGATTGTAACCTTGCGTAACAAGCCTAGCCTTATTCCTGACAATAAAGCTATCTTCATTAAACTTGTTCTTGAAAACCCATTTGGTGCCGATAATTGGTTTACTTTAGGCTTAGGGAATAGATCCCAAACTCCATTGCACTTGATCTGGTCTAGCTCCTCTTACATTACAATCATCCAATAATCATCTCCTTCTGCATCTTCTAACTTCTTAGGTTCAATCAATGAGATGAAAGCTGGAAGACTCATCATCTTGTTGAGCTGACCTCACATCATCAACGAATTATGAACATCATCAATAATGCTATCTAGTGGATGGTTGCGATAAGTTACTAAGGTAGACTTGGATCAATAACTGAAGGTTCTACAATGGGTTGCTAAGGTGGAGGTTGATCTTCACCATCGTTGAAGTTGATAGAGAGATCATCATCTTCTTTGACTTCCTCAGCTCCAGGTTCTTGTACTGGGTTGGGCAGCATAGAGAGTGGCATGCTGAGTTGATTTCCTTTCAGGGTTACTCCTTCATCTTCATCAGATGGATGTTTATTTGCATTGTTAGTTTCATCAAAATCTACATGCATAGACTCCTCTAATACGTCGGTATGCTTGACATATATTCTATACGCCCTACTGTTAGTTAAGTATCCTAGAACGATACCTTCATCAAACTTAGGATCAAACTTACCTAAGTGCTCCTTATTATTAAGAATAAAGCACCTACAACCAAATGATCTGAGATGATCAATCTTAGGCTTGCGCCCTTGCCAAAGTTCATAGGGTGTTTTCTCTAGAAATGGGCAAATTAAAACCTGATTCAAGATATAACAAGCTATGTTAATAACTTCTCCCTAAAAGTACTTTGGTAGATTTTTATCACTAAGCATGAATCAAGCCATTGCAACTATGGTTTTATTGTTCCTTTCTACAACCTCACTTTGTTGAGGAGTATAAGGAGAAGAGAAGTTTTGGTCAATGCCATGCATTAAATAGAATTCTTCAAAATGAAAGTTCTCTAATTCACATCCATGATCACTTCAGATTCTACTGATTTTAGTTCATATTTCGGTCATTATCTGATTACTGAGCTTGATAAAAGATTCATATGTTTCGTCTTTACTACTCAGCAAGACTACCCAAGTGAATCTCGTCAAGTCATCCAAAACCACTAATGAGAATCTCTTACCACCCATGCTCATAGGCTGAATCGGGTTGAAAATATCTAGGTGGAGGACCTCCAACAATCACTTAGTTACTATGTGATTAATTAACCCAAATGAGTATTAACATGTTTACCTAGCTATCAAGCTAAGCAATGTTTATCCTTCTCAAAGATGATACTGGATAACCCCACAACTAATTGCTTTTTGGCTAGTTTGGATAGAATATTCATACTCAATCACCCAACCTTATGTGCTAAATCCATGAATTATCCTCCCTAGATACAAGACACATTAGTAGAGCTAGTGGATAAATCAATCATAAAAACATTATTGATTCTAGGAGTAAAGAGAATAATAGAATCAGTCTTACAATCAATAACTAAACAACTTGTTGAGTTGAATGTAACCTTCTTGTTTTTTTCACAAAGCTGGGCTACACTAAGCAAGTTGAACTTGAGTCCTTTGACTAGAAAAACCTCTTTAATTGAAGGAGAGACACCTATAGTGCCATAGCTCACAATCTTGCCTCTTTGGATGTCTCCAAAATTGATACTGCATTTATTTTACGATCCAATGAGATGAACTACTTTCATCTCCCATTAAATGCCTTGAGCATCCACTATCCAAATACCTCATTCTAGAGTCATCAGCAGACCAAAGGCTCACTTGTTAGCAATCCTTAGGTGACTCAAATATACTCATCGTAATAACCATTTTTATATATAGAGAGAGTTGTAGCATGTCCAGCTTTTCCATAAAAACCACACATCATTTTTACTTTGGGCTGACTCGCTTTCTTCTTTATAGAGGAATTCTTCCTCTTGAAATTATGAGTTTGGTTATTCAAAGTCTGAGTGTAGGTTGGAAGGGGAACCCATTCCTTCTTTAAAGTTGTTATCTCAGTAGTCAACTCATCTAATGTCTTAGTGAGCTTGCTGACATCATAGTCCTGATACTCAGCTTTTTCATGAAGAAAGCAGATATCAAGGGACAAGAAAGCAATTGTGTCTTTCATATCTTCACTTCTCCTCACTAGCTCTTTGATGTTTTTCATTAACTTATTAGTCAATTTCATGACATCAAAGAGTGCCTAGGCAAACTCTTCTATTGACAGAGGGATTTCATATTGTACCTCGCTTTGAGGAGCTTTCCCTTGGTTGCGCTCAACTTCAAACTCAGCAATTATTTGACTTCTACCTAAGGTAGATGTTGAGCATTCGCCCCTTTCATTTTCAATGGCCATCAAGCAAAGGTTGGCAGAATTAGTTGCTTCTTCATCTGATGACGGGGACTCTTCTAAATCGCTCTAGGTGGTAGCAAGGGCCTCATTCTTCTTTGTGAATCACTTCTTGTACATGTCCTTCTTGGTATTTAGATTTCTCGACTGGATTTTGACCTTTCTCACCATAGCCAAAGAATTTGATATCTTTGCTGTATTCTTTCCTATTAAACCCAAGTTAATAATACTTCACTGCACTTAAACATTTTGGAAATAACATGCTATCTAGGATAGTGAAATTAATTAAGTACTATGTAGACTCTTAATTAATAAAGTTTACTTGAGTTTATTTAAGGAAAAAAAACTCAGTTTAATGAGTAATTAATTATGTTATGGTTTATAGTAGAAAAAGCTAAGTTGGTGTTGAGTAGTACATAGTTTAAATATATATCACCTCAGCTGTGCTGAGTTAGTTTTTTAGAAATAAAAAGATGTATTCTGTTGACACTTAGAAAATATTTGACACTTGTGCTATTAATGTTTTCTATGAGAAATGGAATATACCATTGATGTTTTTCAAGGTAGAAAGCGCTGAAATTAAAGAAGATATTCATGTGGTCCTCACATTCAAAACGTGTCAGTATGGAATGTTGGAGATTCCTCACTAAAGTCCAAGAAAAAAGAAATTATCTGACGTGAACCATTTTTCAATGTCTACATGCCCCTTTGCAAATGTTAAAAAGTCAGCGAATGATAGAATGCCACAGTTCATCTCACGCGCCTCTCTATTAAAAAAGATTGCTTAAAGATAAATGAGTTTTTAACAATGGAATTTTTTCACGCTTCAATGTTTTAAATCTCTATCTCTAAATGTCCTAGAATCTATCTCCAATGAGAATATACAAAAGATTTGAAGAGAAGAGATATTGAAGAGCTGTCAAGACAAGAAGTTTGCAACGGTGATAAGTGTACAATTACACTTATTATCATGATAGTTTCAATCATAAAATGATATGGTTTTATTTCATTTTATACTTCATATAAAAGATTTCATGTGGTATGTAGTTATTTTATATGTAAATGTAGAAACTAGGTAAATCTTGGAAGTAAAATGATCAAAAGTGGAATTCTATAGAAAAAGAGTGAAAAAGGTGCAAAAAGATGCGTGTAACACAAGGATTTGGCTTAGGATCGAAGCTGTCGAAGATTGGTAAAGTCACAAGAAGAATTTTGAAGAAAAAGAATTGTTCATGGTCGTGACACCCATTCACGGTCGTGATTTGTTATTCTTCAAAACATAAAGTTGTCAACCATTAGTCACGATCATGACATGTAATTCAAGGTCGTGAATTGTGACGGTTATTAGTTATCTCTTTTCAACTACCAACCGCTAGATAATTGCATCAACTGCCATCAACTACCAACCAAAAAGACACCTTTTAGAAGCTAACCAATTATGAAAAGGTGCCTTTCCATTATGGATGAGGATGAGTCTTTGCATCCAATCATATTGAATTGATGCAACCCTTCGCCAATGGACATGACTCTTCGTTTGGATAGACGCAACCCTTCGCACTCTATAAATAGGGTTCAAAACTAGTCAATTTCATGTGGAGAGTGTGCACATGGTGCATGATATAGCATGACATAGAGTGGACAATAGATAGTATGCGTGTATAGATAGAGAGTGAAAATATCTAAATTTCGCTATGTTCAAAGTCTTAGAGAGAAAAATGTATAAGTGATTCGATTCCTATTTCGATCGCTATATTTCTACACAAATTTGAGCATTTATTGTATGAGTGTAATTGCAAAGCACTTATCAATAAAAGTTTTCATTCTTCAACATTCTTTTATTCGAGATTCACAAAGAATAGCATTCTAGCGGAGGTTCTGTATGAGTCGAGACTGAATTCAAAGTAGATGCAGTAATTGTAGGAATTGATGACTTCCATTAAAGAGTGGATACATGTTTGATCAACTTTAGCTTTCACTCTCATACCTTACAACTTTACTTTGTTTTCTGCTTATAATTTCTATTTCAAAGTTTATGATATATCTATGTGTCATAAGGAGTATTTCATCATGAATCATTTCTATTAATCAAGTTATATGCTTTTGAGTTAACTTTAAGAGTGATTTCAGGGTTAACAAGGTTGTGTATACTCACTGGATCTGTGATTATAACGCTGTTTAGAGAACCAACATTTTTGGAATGGTAACTTTCTAAATATGGCTATGTGAGAATAACCCGTACTAAGCTTAGTAATATTGTTATCCAGGTTCTTATAAGTGTAATAATTCATTTACCCTAGACTTAAAAAAGACATCTCATGTGTTTCTCTACGATGAATTATTGAATATTAGGGCATATAAAACCATATTTGTTGAAGTTATCTAGTGTATGAAATATTCTTGATGATTTTGCATGTTTTTCTCTGCTAAACTTGTTCTTAGGAATATCTTTATATTTTACATCTGCTCTAGTTTGTTCATACATCTATCTATTCATCTGTCTATCATCCAACCCCTCTAAAAAAGTTGTCTATCTTCATCTACCCCATAACTCTAGTTGGTCTTTAGAACCGAATTCCTTCCTTATGGGATCAATAACTTTTAAAACTACATCGAAACTATATACTTGCAGTGGTCACCATTTTTCTATTTGATAAGCGGTATTGATAATACCTGTTCATATTTTGAACATCTTAACTTGTCAGTAGAAGAATGGGTAACAAGGTTTTTGGCTTCATTACAAAATATAAAGCCCTCAGAATAAGTAGAGTCAAAACCTTGAGATCAAGTTTTTGGCGCTGTTGCTGGGGAAGAGAAGTGCATTCTTAGAGATAAAATATTTGGAGACTACGGCATGTTTTTATTTTATTTATATATTTGTTTTTTTTGTTCTGCTTTATGTCAAAATGCTACTAATATACATTGGGATAAGTTTTATGGTGATTACATGATTGATAACCTAATTGATACATGACTAGATGAAATTTGTCATGTTACATCTTGTGAAGAGCCAACATCTGAATCCCTTCAAAATTTAGAATATTCCTCTGAAACCGAAAAATTAGTTAGAGAAGATGATCCTATACCATCTTCTATAGATAAACCACCTTTAGTAGAATTAAAGCAATTGCCTAATCATTTAAAGTATGCATTTTTAGGAAGCAACAATACCCTACCCATTATCATTTCTAGTAAGTTATCTGGACTGCAGGAAGAAGCGTTATTGGAGACACTAAAGGGTAGAATTAGGAGTATTGGTTGGCAAATTTCCGATATTAGAGATATTAGCCCTAATATAGTAATGCATTCGATGATAGTAAACCTAAGATCACTATGCCATAGATGGCTTGTCGTAACCAGAACAGCTGGTGTTGTATTGAAGTGTTGCGATTTTTAAAGGAAAAAAGGATTTTTTGAAACACATTTTGATAAGTGTTGCAATAGATCTGTTTGTAGATTGAATACACTTTCATCACAACACTTTTAGTCTAACCGTTGCGAAAAACACTATGAACGTTGAAAATTTAAAGAGCGAGAAATCTCTTGCTTAGTTTTTTATGGGAAAAAAAATAAAAAAATAAAAAATAAAAATTTTACTAAAAAATTTTATATCACTCACCTCCCTCTCCTCTCTCTCACTTGGATCTTTTCTCTAGCAAAACCCTAAATCCCCTAAGTTCATCAATTCCTCTTCCAATTTCAGTCAATTCTTCCCGAAATTGAAACCCACTGCAATTGTCAATTTGATTTCATCTCATTTTGTGAAAATCTGTAGCAATTTTTTCTCAATTTCTATTCTTACCCAGCAATCTCAAAATTGAGCTATGTCCCTAGGCAAATTAGCTTGCATGGCTTCCATTGGCCAAAACAAGCTTTTCAGCTCTTCATATCTGCCTTCTACGCACCTCACTTCTCTGCCTCCCCTATCTCGCCAGGTAAAGTTTTGCTTCCCTTTCTCCCTAACTCTTAATCATTGCTTTTCAAATTCATGACTGCTTTTCCGGTTTATTCAATTGTTAATGTAGGCTCTGATATTCAGTTTCGATTGCTTTGGCGATTAACATCTTGAATTTTAATTTTCGGTGTTGTTTGTATATTAGTTTGAATGAACTGAAATTGATGATAAGAAAACTGACTACGATCTCATTTTCTTCTAATTTTTTAGCTTCATTTCGTTGTTTAGGAATTGTGATTGGTATTTATAGTGATTTTCTGAATGTATGTGATAGATATTACTTTTTAGAGCTTCTCTATTCTCAGTTCTCAATTTATTTTTCTCTTGATATATAAACTCTAGCTCTCACTTTTGATTGCTTTTCCATTTGACTTATTGAGTTCTATGTACTGTTTGTTTATTGGTTTGAATGACTTGAAATTTGGTGCTGAGAAAAGTGGCCGTGCTCTCGTTTTCTTATATATTTTTTATCTTTCTGTCATTGTTAATGGAGTTGCTTTATTTTGTTTTCTTCAATGTTGTTACACGATTTTTGATTCAAATAAGCATGAAGACAGAGAGTCTTGTCGCTCGACTCAGTGAAGCTGGTCTATTATGTACATAAGGGCTTATTGCAGGGAAATGGATTGATGTATATGATGGAAAGACTCTTCAGGCCTACTTTTTTTCCCTTTTATCGTATGGATTATCATTATAATCAAATCATAACCAATTAGAAAATTTTGCATGCTTTTACTCTTTTAGCCAATTACAATAGTTTGGAAATTAATCATGTGCTTTGTTAGTGCATGTGTAAATAATTTTTGTTTTCACAAGTGTCACTTAATATTAGGTTCTTACATTTATGAACAGAATTCATAAAAATGGATAAAGCAAAAAGAAGGAAAAGTTTCCAATTTATGAGAGTTTTATCTTTTAAATCTGTGTCAATTAATGAACATTTCTCACAAATTATAGCTAGTGTAGATGTTGATATTTCACTATGATAATACAGATGCAAGATGCACAATTTCACTAAACTGAATTAACAACTTTTCCAAAAATCTATTACAACAGATTTACCCTCCTTTTCTTCCTTTCTCTGCTTGTTGGGAAGCTACAAACTATAATTCCCTTCTTCTGTTATGTATAAATACTAATTGTATTTGTTACTTTATTCAATTTCTTTATCCTTTCTCATAAAGCTATTTGTTGCTTGTGATAATTCTTGAATAGAAAATGTTTAATTTTACCATACAAAGAAAGTACTATTATATTAACTTTCATGATAGATACATCATCAAGTATTTACCTGTTCCTCCAAACTGTATTTGTACTAGAAGTCTTAGATGATATTAGTGTCAAGTCCACGGTAAGTCATTAATCAACAAATGGGGATGCATATGTTATTTCTTAGTTATTTTATTATGGCTTTGAAATTTTTGCTCTTATTGGTTCCATCTTGCATTCTAGGAGAAGTTATGACCACAAGGTATTTCCTTTATTAAGTAGTTGTTTACCTCTATGTTCTTGACATTGATTGTTAGAATATTACTTATGTTTGATTTGGTAGATTGATGAGAATGTTCAGAGAGAAATAATCAACCACAGATCCTTAAGGCATCCAAATATTATCAACTTCAAAGAGGTAACAAATCATATTGACCAAAATTGGTTAAGTTTATATATGATTTGTGTTATTTGTTTGCTTCTTTTGTATGGTTTCAATAAGAGCAAGGGGAATTTTTGATTTGAAATTTCTAAAATATCCATATGACTTGTTTGTTGAGTACAATATAGAAAGAAACATGAAAAATTGAGGTAAATTAGTGATAAATGTTGGTAATTGTAATGGAATATGCAGTTCACCACAAAGATATGCAGTGCTGGTAGATTTAGTGAAGATGAGGTTGTTATGCTTTTTTTATTCATAATTTTCTCATGAATTTTACACATTGAGGATTTCAAATGGGAACGTTGTTTTATCAGTTGCAGGCAAGATTTTTCATCTAGCAGCTAATATCAGGAGTCAGCTATTGCCATTCTATGGTACACTTATCTTACAACAAAATACTTACGTTAATGTTTGTTGTTTTTGTTATAGGAAATTTGATATAGAGATCTTAAACTCGAAAACACACTTCGAAACTTGATCAAACAAGTCAAAGGATTCACATCGACTAACTTAATAACCTATACAAGAGCGATAGCTGGAAAGGATATTTCTGCAAGATCTCTCTACGAATCATCAGATCATAGACCAGCTAAACTACAATGAGTTGATTCTTTAGAAATACAACTAACTCACAATTTTCTTAGTTTTGAACTTGATTAGTTGGTGTGGGAAAATTAGAACTGTAGTATTTTGTTGGGATTAGTGGGTTCCTATAATTGATGATGATCAGTTAAGGTACCAATGCTAATATCATTGCATATTTTGTGTTTTACTTATGCATCAAAAGTATATTATTACTATTTTTCACGAAAAGCTTGATGTGCATTGATATTTCTTCTTGTTTGCTTACATATTTTAAGCTTAATGTGCATTCAAATTTTATAAGTCCTGAATGGTAATTAAGATAAAGTTTGTATTGACTTAACTTGCTCTATTTGCAGCTCTGAAAATTCTCGCACTTTCTACCGCCACTTCTTCTGAAAGAGGTAAGCATTACTAGCTTCAGTTTGTGCTTTTTACTTATAAAATAGTTATATTCTTTTGAATGTGTATGGATTTCGCAATTAGCTCCTTGATCCATTTTTTCAATACATGAGGTAATTGATAATAGAATTGTAAAACAATAAAATATTTAGAATATTCAACTTAAATATGATATGACATGTAAAAACTAAATAATTACATTATTTGTATTCATTTGAGAGTCATTCCTCCCTTTTATATATACTCTAACCTCACTAGATTAAACCTAGATTTTAGCTCTCTAGATTGTCAGAGCTTTGAGCTATAATCAAACTGTTAACTCTATATTCCCCAAAAATTTTTATTTTAGCATGACAAGTTAAGTGAATTCTAATTAAAAATTTCTCTTTTTTTGTCATGTATCTTATGTACTTTTGGAAACTGATAGACTGATAATGTGCTTCTTATTTCCACTATCCTTTTAAATTTCTTTTTGTGGCTGTACAGCCTGTATGCATTAATTCATGTAGGTTCTATGGAACTCTGCCTAACTTCATTAACAGTCCTTTTCAATACAAACTTCTCTCATGTCGAATAGAGGTGGATTACAGAGACAACTAAATTGTATCACATTTTTAGACTTCTGTATTAGTTCAAAGTCCCGAAATGATTTCCATTCTTGGGATTGTTAAACCAATATGCAAAACTTCAATGTAAAGATCGATTTGAGAATATTTTGGAAACACTATGTATTTTTAGTAGCATTATTTTTAGTTTCTAAAGTATTATGTATTTTTTAGTTCTCGTTTGAATATTTGTATATTATTGAATATTATGAATTATGAATTAATTTTAAAAAAATAAATTTCAATTTTTTTGAATTATGACATCAGTTAAGTGTTATACAAATGTGTTGCAATAAGTGCAAAAAGTGTTATAAATGCGACATAAGTGTTTTTAAAAAGGTGTTGCGAAAATTGGACAAGGTGTTGCGAATATGCAAAAACTGTTATAAGAAAAGTGTTGCGAATAAACAACAAAAGTGTCATGAAAAAAACTAATGGACGTTAACATTGACGGTGACGAGTATTTTTTACAACACAAGAGAAGGTGTTGCAAGTACTAAAAAAGTGTTGCGAAAAGTCACTTGCTGCAACACTTTTCTTAGCGTTGCGAGAAAAAAAAGTGTTACGAAAATGACTTTTCGCCAAGGAAGCATCACCAATGACTTTTTTTCATGGAAAAGTGTTGCGACAAATGCTTTCGCAACACTTTTGGCACTTTAGGTAACATTTTAATGTTTTTGCGATGGACCATCTATGGCGTAGTGGATAGAAAGGCAAAGAAGATTAAATCCTCACATGAAGGAAGTTGTTAAAAAGAAGATTATTAAGTTACTAGATGTAGGAATTATCTATCCAATTTCAGATAGTGAATGGGTCAGTCCTGTTCAATGTGTTCCAAAAAAGGGAGGTATTACTGTAGTTCAGAATGAAAAGGGTAACTTAGTTCATACTAGGACAACAACTGAATGGAGAGTTTACTTAGATTACAGAAAATTGAATGCATCCACTAGGATAGACCATTTCCCTTTACCATTTATAGTTCAAATGTAAGAAAGGATATCAGGTCATACATTTACTGTTTTCTTGATGGATTCTCTAGATATTTTCAAATTCATATTAAGCCAGATGGCCAAGATAAAACCACTTTTACATGTTCGTTTGGTACATTTTCTTATAGAAGAATGCCTTTTGGGTTATTCAATGCTCCTGCTACTTTTGAAAGTGTGTTTCTGCTATTTTTAGTAAGTATGTTGAGGATATTATGGAAGTTTTCATGGATGATTTATCTTTATATGGAGATTCTTTTGAAAAATATCTAGAAAATTTGGATAAAGTACTTGCTAGATGTGAAGAAACTAATTTGGTAATGAATTGGGAGAAATGTCATTTTATGGTTAATGAAGGTATAGTTTTACGTCATAAAATAGATGAGAAGGGAATTCATGTAGATATAGAAAAAACTGAGATCACTGAGAAATTACCTCCTCCCATAAATTTTAAGGGAATAAGATCATTTCTAGGCCATGCTGGATTTTACAGAAGGTTTATTAAGGATTTTTCGATTATAGCTAAACCTTTAACTAATTTATTAGTTAAAGATGTGAAATTCGATTTCTCTGATTACTGTTTAAAAGCTTTCAACACTTTAAAACAAGAATTAGTTTCAGCACCCGTAATTGTGAAACCAAATTGGTCTCTGCCATTTGAATTGATGTGTGATGCTAGTGATATTTCTGTTAGTTGTGTATTAGGTCAAAGGTATGAAAAGAATTTGCATGCAATTTACTATGCGAGTCACACTTTATCTTCTAAACAATTCAATTACACCACCACGGAAAAAGAGATGTTAGCAGTCGTATATGCATGTGGTAAGTTTAGATCATATTTGATTGGGTCTAAAGTAATAGTTTATACAGATCAGGCTGCTTTGAGATATTTGTTTGCTAAAAAAGAGGCCAAACCTAGATTAATTAGGTGGATCCTTCTTTTCCAAGAATTTGACTTGGAA
>CATIWQ010164362.1:0-19148 GCA_949673415.1 Euphorbia schlechtendalii | reverse complement strand
TATATATTTGAGTATTTTAGGGATTGAGATTGGTCCAAAAGGTGTTCGGGAGGTTAAAGTTAGTTCCCTGTTATCGGGATATACCTTACTAACTTTAATGATCTCCCTTTCGGAGTGGGTTCAAGAACACCCATTTCTTATTTATTTAGGCCTGGATTTATATTTTTGCCCATATATTACGAAGTTGTATTTGGAAACCGTGATGAAGGGAACTCAAGTTCCCGGATAACCGACTCGATAAATATTCACATGTGGCAATTTCACTAAATAAAATGGACAACATATTTGTGTATAAAATGAATCTTTTTTTACGCAAGAATTTAAACCTACCACTATTTTAAAATAGACCACTCAGGTCCCGCAAAAATCAAATCGAACATACTTGCGAATACTTGTGATGTGCAATATTACTTGTGCTTACCTTTGTAGATGCAGGTAGATTAGGATTAGATGATTGTTAGGATTTAATTTCCTTAGGGTATTACATTTAATTTTGAAATCAATTGTACTATTTGTTAGATATCGATGTATCATTAGGCAACTGTATTCCTTAGATTTCGATGTATTTAGATGATTTGTATTCTCAATCCCAAAATGTAATTAATCCCATGTAAACTAGGTGCATTTAATATCCTATGTGTTTACTTTCCTTAATTTAATTATTTAGTGCCTTTTGCATGTGTGATAAATTAATCACATAAGTAGAAAATATCTAGATAAGTTTGAATATTATAAACATGGTTTCTAAATAGTATAATTTAACTCAAATGACGATGAAGTAGGTAACTCATCCGAACTCAAATCTCTGTACTATGGTATAGATTAGACAAATGGATCTAGGTTGTACCAAATTTTCCCGGAAGAGCTGATCTGGGTGGCGACTTTGTAACGTAGGCTAGAAATTTAGGTCTGAGGTCTTTTAACTTCACATATTTTTCGATCATCACGCTTTCGAAAACCCCCAAGCCCCATCTCATGGGGTCGATGCCTCGCTGTGACCACGTGGGTTGAATGTTGTCCGCACACAATTCTGAACTTCGTTTTAAAAAATGTACTCGAACTCAGCAAATTCCTTACTTTTAACTTCTTGTTTGGAGGTGTTTAATTCTATTATCAGCCTATCCTTGTACATCACATTCTCGCTGAAAATGACAATTTTGCTTATGATAATCTTTCAATTTTCATAATCCCAAAATCGCTATTTGAATTCATCACCACCATATTTTTACAAAGAACATTTGTTCGAATTGGCATCAAGCTTGCTCCTTTGAGTAGAATAAATGCACGTAAGAAATACAACCAAGCACCTTCAAGTGTGAAAGGTTTATCTCTTTTTCGCTTCATAGTTCCTCTAGTATTTCTCCATTCAAAGTTACCGAATGTCCACAATTGATTATGTAAGTTATAATGTTGACAGCTTCAGTCCATAACATCTTGGGAAAACCAACATGTATCCTCATGTTTCCAACATATTCAGCGCAAAATCTCTGAATTTATTATCTCTGTACTCTCTTCCATTTTTCTGACCTCAACAGCCTAACTTTTAAGTTGATTTCATTTTCCACCATGGCCTTCCATTTTCTGAACGTATAAAAAACTTATGATTTCTTCTTTAGTAAATAAACTCACACCTTCCTTGTTGAATCGTCAATGAAGGTGACATAATATAATGAGCATGGCATGGATGTAACTAGAGATGGCCCTGCAAACATCAATATGGACCAGTTTTAACTTTTTTACCTTAATTTTTTACCGGTCTTTGTGAAAGTGATTTTCTTCAGTTTCCCAAAGATGCAATCTTCACATAGGTTAAAGTCTACACCTTTTAGTTGTGGCAGCTTTATTTTGATAAAAGTGTCTTCATCCCTTTCTCGCTCACATGGCCAAGCCTCTGGTACCATGAATCTGAATTAACATTTGCTATATTATAAAGGTGATATAGAGAGTACCAGTCTTCTTACCACGAGCAATGATGAGTGCTCATTTGGTAATCTTCTATTCGTAAATAGTGAAGGTTTTTGTATAACTTTGTTCATCTACCTTTTCAAATTCTTTTTAAGACCAAGAATATGTCTCACTTCTTGAAGCTTCCAAGCAATCCCGTTTGGCAAATTTAATCGAACATCCTCTTTTCCCATGATCTTTAAGGTTTCATCATTTGCTAGATGAACCTTTCTAAAATCACCACTAACATAGTTCTCCATGATTTTGACATGGGACAACATGAAAAGATGTTCCTGAATCTAAGATCTAAGATTCAATTGGACTATTGATGCTTAGAATCATAGTGTCGCATGCTTCCTCCACCATGCTTGATGTCTCCTTTGTTCTACCATTTTTCTTCGGTGCTTTGTAATCCTTATTGTAGTGGCCCTTATTACAACAATTATAACACTTCAATTCTTTCTTAGATTTAGATTTTCCCCTTCTGATTTTGATATGATGGAATCTGAACTTCTATCTACAGTTCGCCCTCTAGAGTTCACCGAATTTCTTCACTCAGCAACCGATTTCGTACATTGTCAAACTTTAACTTCGTATTATTCGCTGAACTATTAATTGTTGTAATTGTAGTGTTCCAACTATCTGGTAGAGATGATAAAAGAATTAGAGCATGAACTTCATCACCAAATTCAATTTTCGCTGAACTTAACATGGTTGTGATTGTTGTTAAGTTCATTTAGACATTGAGCTATCAATGTCTCTTCCGCCATCTGTAGGTTGAATAGTCATTTCATCAGGTTAACTTTATTTGCATCTGCTGACTTTTCATAGACATTAGCAAGAGTCACCATTAGACCTACCGTGATCTTTTCCTTGGCTATGTTGAAAGCAACATTTAGGGATAATGTCAACCGAATAATACCAAGGGGTTGTCTGTCAAAAAGTTTCCATTCTTCATCTTTCATGCCTTTTGGTTTAGCTTTTGAGAGAGGTTGATGTAGCTTTTTCTGATACAGATAATACTCAATTTGCATCTTCCAAAAGCCAAAGTCCAAACCATCAAACTTTTTTATTTTAACTTTTCTTTCGTTTGCAATCCTCGCTCCAACTCAAATCTACACTACCAAATTTAATTATTTTCTGATATGGAAGATCAGATTAAGCTGCAACCACTAAGCATACTAAGAAATTATCTTGGCTCTGATACCAGTTATTGGGAAATAAATGTAGTAATTCCCATGCTACTAGATTAATGGGAATGCAAAAAATAACTGCGAAAAAATAACACAGTATTTGATAACGGAGTTTGACCAATTTCCCTACCTCTCCGAAGCTACTGCAAACTTTATTTATGGAGAAAAGTTACACAGTTCTTACAAACTACTCACCTCACATCCAATTATCCCCGATAATTTTAGAGAAATTCTATCAAAGAAAACCCTTAATAGACATAATCAAAAGCGTAAAAATTACTTAATATATTTTTTTGCTAAACCCGCTTTTGATCTTCCTCTATACTAAATTTGTAGATATCTTTGCTCTCTAATGCTCTCTAATTTTCCGATGCACTTTGCCTTCAATCCTTCATTTATTTATAGTGAATTCTGAGGAGGAAAGAACGAATAAAGGTACATCAAAATTTATTTGCCGTAATGCAATTTTCAAAGGAAAAAACTTATCTGCTGCCACCTAATTTGCTAGTATTTTGTCCATAAATTCAGCCTCCTTTGGAATAATAGGTTTTTGGTAATATTTTTCGCAAAAAGTGCAAGCTTGAGAACCGTATTGATGGATCTTAGCGCTGCTAGATGAATAAATGGTCTAACGGGTCACGTCAATTCGAGAAAGAGCTAATTATCGAGTAATAGAGGACGCTCTTGCATGAAGAGGAGTTATTGCATAAAAAATCTAGAAATGAGTAGATGTTGTATGGGGATGAAAATACAAGTTACTTCCATAATTTTGTCGCTAAATGAAGAAGGAGAAATGGAATTATGGGTTTGGAGCTTGAGAAGGGATGGTGTACAGATGATGGAAGGCTTAAAGTGGCTGCTTCTGAATTTCTATAGAAAGTTGTATACTAGCCAGAAGGACATGAATGTTTTGGGAGATGATTCTCATCACCACCGCTTTAGAGGTTGGTTTCTGGTGTTAAGTAACAAAGATATAACCATGCTTGGTGGTTCTACGTCAAATGATGATGTCACACAGGTTGTGTTTCAGATGCAGCCTTGGAAAGCCCAAGGATAAGATGTTTTCATGCCAAATTTTATCAAAAATTCTGGAATGAAGTCGGACCAAATGTGTGTATATTTGTTTGACAAGTTTTCGAAGGAAGAGAAGTGAATGACGAGATTAATTGTACGCTTATTGTCATGATTTAAAAAAAGGTTTAATCGATAATCTTTTTCCAATTTCAAGCCAATAAGCTTATGTACGATCCTCTAAAATATTGTCACAAAAGTGATTATGAATAGAATAAAAATTGTTATGTCAAAGCTTGTGCTCCTGAATTAGTTCATTTCTATTACAAGGAGGTATGTTACAGGCAACATTTTAATTGTTCAAGAAATAATGCACTTTAATGAAAATTAAAAAGGGAAGGTGTGAGCGGATGACACAGAGCGGTGGCCCGAGAGCGCACGATAGGATGAGACGCGCAGTCCACCGAGGTGTTGGAAAAAGTGCACCGGGTCATGGGACTTGGAAAGGTTTGAAAGAGAGGGCAAAAAACTTTTTTTTAGATCGGTTCGAACCCGAATCCGCCGTCTCTTAGTGTGGAGTCGCCACCTAGATTAGCTCTTTCCAGGAATTAGAGTCCCGTGAGGCTTAACGTCAGGGGGACGGCTCACCAAGACACTGAGATTCAGGTCCGGGATAAGTTCCTTATTTCTTAAGTGATCACATTATATTACATCTACAGAAAACCATATTTTCTTAATTGCGCATATTCTCAATTAAGTCGTTTTGAGGTTGAAATGCATGGTTTAATGCGCAAGCGGAAAGCAATAAATCAATACATCAAGCATTAAGTAAATGCGGAAAAATAAATTAATATATTACAGAACTCGGGGGATGCAACCGGCTACCTAATCTGTTAATTACAATTCTTATAAAAATATTTGCAATACCCGAAGGAAAATAAAACCTAGCATACATCTAACCTGCATCCACAAAGGTTAGCACGAGATATGGCACATATGTTCGATTTGATTTTGAGAAGGCCAGTGTGGCCTAATTTAAAACATCATGGGTTTAAAGTTGTTATCTTAAATAAAAATGGTTCATTTTTATTTACACGTATGTTGGTTGATTTTATTAGTGAAAATGACTGCATAGCAAGGTAATGAGGACTGTTATCCGGGAATACGTTTTATTCCTTTCATGGGGGTGACCTAAAATGACATTTAGAAATGTAAATCTAGGCCGAGCATGCACAACATAACCATCATTTTGGTTAACAATGATAACGATGTCATTCATATCATTATTTCCTTCCCTGTGAAGGGCGATATCGATATGAATGGCCCGAAGCATTTCAGTTGTTACTCCGAACTTTAATTAACACATTAATACATTAATAAATTACTTATAAACCCTAAATACTTACAATTTTGGGGTTTTTTACCCCCAATTATGCATTTCCAAACTCAGCAGGGTCTCAGCGGGTCATTCCGGGCTCAAACGATTTGAAATGGAACAAAACAAAGCGAAAATGCATTCTGCCAAAGCCAATGTCATTAATGACATTAGGAAATGTTGTTAGTGACATTACGATGTCGTTAACGACATTAGATGATGTCGTTAACAAAATTTCCTAATGTCGTTAACATCGAGTTTCCAGACCTACATGAAAACACAGAAACAGCAGAAAATAGCAAAAACAAAATCCAAAACTTCAAAAAATCATAACTTTTACTATACTTAACCGATTTGAATGATATTTATCATTCTGGAAATCTCAGGATGTGTGGAATATTTTTATGTAAAGAAAATACTCAAAAAGATTCAAAATTATACTAAAATTACGGAAAATAGATTGGTGCGTGAAAATGGAAAAAATCGAAAACAAAATAAAACTTCAAAAATAAAAGCACATAAACGTAAGCTCAAACTCTAGGAACTCAGAGGCTTACCCCATATTCATGAATCCATGTTCTTCAAGGTCCATGAAGTCCTCCGGGGCTCTCTTTGTTTCTTTTTGGTTGCGTTTGGTGATTTACCAAAAATCTTTGTAAGGGATCTATTCCTTGCCAAAGTAGATGTTTTAGAAGGTGTAGTAACCTTCAAGTGTGTGATAAAGATGTTGTAGACTCTCTGTACAAGTTTAAACCTCAAGAATTCAAGCTAACTAACCCGAAATCTCAAGTGTTGGGGGGTGAAAGTTGGTGTTTTTTTTAAGAACTTCTCAAGAACACATGAAGAACACTTTAAACTCTCCCTTCTCTTCTTTGCACAAAATTTTCCTCCACTCCCATGCCAATTTAGTCCCCCTTCTCTCTGCCACTTCCTCCCCTGTTTTTCTTTAACTGAACTTAGCCCTTATGGGCTCACTTCAATCCAAAAAGTCAAGTGTTTCACCCACTTGTTTTGTCCTTTCTCCCTTTTCCCCCCACCATTATTGACTAAGTGGATTGAACATCATTTAGGGAGGCTGTAAAGTGGAGAATATCCAGAATTGGTGTGGAATGATGAGTTGTTTTGATTAAAAAATGGAGAAATTAGCTTTTTGGTCTGCCAGTGAATGTAATGTCATTAATGACATGGCGATGTCGTTAATGACATTGCATGGCCAGATTGGACTTTTATCTTCTTGGGCTTTTTTAAGGAAAGGAAGCCTAAAGAAACAAGGAGGATAATTCCCAGACAATTTTAGGACCCTGCAAAATGTGAAAAGCTAACAAGGGAAGAATTACAGCTTCATCATCGAACTCTCGAGTTAGGTGTAAAAATCCCGTGCTCACAAGCTGCCCCTTGTGGGATCACTGCTGATGTGAGATTAGTATGGTCCCACGATTGAAAGAGCAGTGAGGTTTAGAGATAATACCTGCCCGGTCGTGGTTGGCACTCTTTTGGGATAATGGCTGGAAGCTTTCATCTCGGTGCGACGTCTTTCAAGGATTAGTCTCTTGGTACCCTTATGAGTTACCCGTTTAGCAATGATTACCCCAAGAAGGTTGACCTTCGGCTGGATGATACCGCTGGAACCGTTGGGGAGAGAACGTTGACCGTGTACCTCTATCTTCCTGGTTGAGAGTTTTGTGTGCAAGCTATGATAAGCCTATTAACGACGTGGACTGTAGGAAGTCCCCTGACCAAAAAAAGGGTCGGGGTAAGATGTGAACTATAGAAAGTTCATTGACTATAAAAAGTCAGAAAAGATGTGAACTGTAGAAAGTTCGTTTAACCGTAAAAAGTTAGAAGATTTTGAACTGTAGTAAGTTCGTTTAACTGTAAAAAGTCAAAAGATTTTGAACTGTAGTAAGTTAGTTTGATAGTAGAAATTTGAAAGATTTTGAACTGTAGTAAGTTCGGTTGACTGTAAAAAGTTAAAAGATTTTGAACTGTAGTAAGTTCGGTTGACTGTAAAAAGTTGAAAGATTTTGAACTGTAGAAAGTTTGCGATGGATGCCCCTTGTTGACCTCTAGGTTGATTGTGACCCTCGAAATTGCTAGGGAAAGATGAAAGCTGTGGGCTCCATGCCTTTGGTGATACGTAGACTGTGGTAAGTCTTCGTCGAAATTTGTTGTGGGATGGTTGACCGTTGCGGTCTGAATGCCCTTGTGAGTTGACCTCTGGGTTGACTGTGAGAAAGCTGTGTGATCCATGCCTTTGTTGATACGTTGACTTCTATGAGTCTGACATATATACCCCTTGTGAGTTGAAGGGGTTCCTACAAGAATGAGGAATTTTATTAGTGACTACTTGTGAGATATGTTTTAATTCCTTGATTGAGATTGGCGAAAGCAAAAATTTTTACCACTTCAATCAAGAATTAAAACATGAGGGTTCTAAGAAATTTTTCTTCAAGCCCATGATAAACGCGGAAATTTGAGTTTGAGATTTTCGGGGATGTCCCGATGGCTACTTCGCTTTTTTGGGAGGCTTTTGTGATATTGCAACGTTGACTTTAGGCTTGAGTGGGCCATCATCTTGTTTGTAGGTTCCTCATGTGGAGGTTCTTGTTTATTGGGACAGTGTTGCCCCAGTTTGGCATCGTCTTTACTTGTAAATAATGTGATGTGTGCATGATTTTATGCATGAACAATATTTATCATATGATGTATGTTCGTCTGTTGTAGATGTCATGGGCCCCGTTCATTGAAGAGCCTTTTCTTGTGCTCTTGCATGGTTTCCCCTAGGGTTTGTCTTGTTAGGGATTCCATGGATGACTTCCTCATAGCGACGACCATGGGTTTGTTGAATTAGATTCAAGTTATAGTTTGAATCTAGTTTGAGGAAAGTCTGGATGAGTCGTTGATCCCGCATTGTGTCGGTGATGATCACTTGGACGCCGTTTGCCTGAAGTGTTGAAGGTATATGATGCCTCATACCGTTCCGAGGAGGAGATGATGAATT
Source organism: Euphorbia schlechtendalii (assembly GCA_949673415.1). Lineage (NCBI taxonomy): Eukaryota > Viridiplantae > Streptophyta > Magnoliopsida > Malpighiales > Euphorbiaceae > Euphorbia > Euphorbia schlechtendalii. The sequence goes on along the minus strand of CATIWQ010164362.1, from coordinate 10,624 downwards.
TGATAATGGTTCTAATTTCTGCATAGACCGCCCATGCGGGTTTTCAATCTTTCGAACCTTGTCCTAATTTTTGCCTGAACCACCCCTTCAGGTTTTCAATCCAGTAGACCCATTTTTCTTTGTTTTTTCATTATTATTTTTTGTTTTTTTTTTATGTTTACTTGCGATATTCTAACATTGGCATGTAAGCAATCAAAATAAACATATGCATAAAGATTTAGCAAAAATAACAGCTCATTGATGAACTTAAAAGGGGTATAAATGTTTCAAATGATTTGACTCCTGCCATCAATTAGCCCTTTCAGGTTTTCTAACCAATGTAGTTCTCTCGATATCCTAAGTTTTGCCTGAGCTGCCCTTTTCGAGTTTTCAACTCAGCGGACTAATCTTTTTGTGTTTTAAAAAGAAGCCTTACTTTTTGCTCAACTAACCAAGTGTTAATTAACAGGCTAAATACAAATTTATTTTTTATTCATACTACTTTTCATTGATTTATTTCATTCACCTATGCGTGATAGCAATTGTGTAAGACTCGATTGATCTGATAGATCGGTCATCGTCCATGTCCACGACTTCATTTATTTACTCGTTCAGCATTTCTGAATGATTGGTTGGTGCTCATGCCGCTTCGCTGGCTTGAGATGTGTGTGATGATGAGTCTTGATCATGATTGCCACACAAATAATAGTAAGCCGTGTGAAAGAACTGTTGACGTGTTCAACAGTCAAACTCCTTTTTATCTTTAGCATTGACTTTAGATTGATTATCCCACGAATGATGGTGATCCGTGTGATGGAGTTGTTGACGTGTTCAATGATCCGACCCCTTCTTTGTGGCATTGCGCCGATTGTTTGGTCTTATGAATGGTGGTGATGGAGTTGTTAACTTGTTCAACGATCTGACTCTTTCTTTGTGATATTGCGCTAGTTGTTTGGTCCCCACTTGCTTGGTCGACATTTTAGCCTTATTCTAGCTCCGATCCTTTTGATGTTGCATGAGTTAGTGGACATTTCGTGTTTGGAGATCTTTCCATTGATCTTTCATCCTTGTATGATGAGGCAATTGTTATCACGCGTTGTCTAAGTACATGTATTTGTCTCTCACTTTCTCTCAAGAGTCAAATCATTTGAATTTATTGTGGGGAATCCATTTATACCCGAATTAATTTCATGAAATGATATGTCACATGTGCTAAAGATAATATGTATATGCTTATGAGAATGCGTGATGTCATTGATAGTATATCAAGCAAGTAAACAAAGTTCAATTTTAAAAAAATAATTCAAAAGCCCTGTGGGCAAAGCAGCTAAATGCTAATTTATTACATCATCATCTTTCGGTGTTAATACCCTCCAGATGTATCCATGGATTCAAAATGCTCCATCCGTTCCACCTTCTCAAACACTTCTTGATAGCTCGAGAAGATGTCTGATCCAAACTTGTTCCTGTATGATGGTAGTGCACCATCCAGAAGCTTGGTTATCATCTCCGGTAGAGTTAAGCGAGCCCGAAGCCTGACCTGTGTGGCCATTCGACATGCATAGTAGGATTTAAAGTTCTCTTCCTGCTCCTGCCTTACAGCCTCTGGATGCTGCATCATGGTTTCCATCTGAGAGTTGAAACCATAATGTCCCATCATAGTCTGTGCAAGGCTATTCCAATCAGTGGCTATGTCTAGAGGAAGGTGGCTATACCATTCATTGACTGGGTGGCCCAAGGTAACGAAGAAGAGTTTAGCCATCATTCATTCGCTGACCCTCAATGCTCTCATCACAGTCTAATAATGTGTTAAATGAGCGCACGGGTCGCCAGATCCTATGTACTTCTCAAACTGCGGCATTGCGAAGTTTGGGGGTAAGCTGTCTTCATCCCTGATTGTTGGTTGCATCGAGTATGAATTCGTGAGATGACCACCATGAGGGGCCAAGAATTATTGCCATAGTTCCGCCATGCCTGGTTGTTGGAGGATGGCGTTCCCTGCACTTGGATAAGAGCTATATAGCCCCTAGGGAGATGCAACAAAATGGGGCAGTTGAGGTGCTTGGAACTGTGTGGCCATTGATGTACTCCAATTAGGAATAGGCTGTTGGGTCATTCCTTGATAGAAAGGCCCCAGTGCGAATGATGACTGCCCTATTTATCCCATGAAGAATTGGGAAGGATTAGCAAAGTTATATCCTGGCTTCCCAATCAGAGCCTGGTTTAGCTGACTTTGTCCAGCCCCGAACTGATAAAAGGTAGTCGGGGGCACCATGTGTGAGGTGGGAGGTCCCCTTGTTAGATTGGCGTTGTAAAGGGGGACTTCCGGGTTGGACGCTGCGTTTTGGGCCTTCCCGACATGCAGGTGAATGAGCGTTGCTCGCTATTCATTATTGGCAAAGGTATTTAAGATAGCTGCAATCTCGGTGCTCAATGACGACTGCTGAGAATTTTATCTCGTAAGGACAGAGTTATCTTCCCTAGCACCTTCTTCTTGTAGATTAGCCATAACAGTGCATGGAACTGAATCTAAGTCTGAACCCGAGTCCTCACTTGAGTCAGTGTACAGAACCTCCTCCAAACTGGCCACAATTGGAGAAATGCGGACCAAGCGTTGATCAGTCCTCTTCCTAGCTAAAATACACAAGCAAATGATCAGATTGTGGATGTAAGATTCGTGACATGACTCGTGATGAAAAATGCATGAGATGTTTAATGTTATGGCTGCATTTACAAGGGGTTAGCATACCATGATGTGAAATAACATGTATGTCAATCCATTTGAAACAAACATGTTAGTCGTTAGGTAAAGAAGAAAACATGTGAAGATGAAAATCCAACAACGGATTTGAGATTTGTACGGCGTCTGTGTGACTCGTGAGATGACCAAGTTACAGTGTGGTAATAGGATAATAGTTTGAGGTGACATCTATGTGATGTTGAGGGTTTTGTTTACCAATCCGTTTGGAACAAACAAGTCAGTTACCGTAATACCCGTGTGGTAGTAGGCTTATAGTTGAGATGCGACTCATGTTTTGCCAATCCTTTTAGAACAAAACAGGTTGACTTCTGTGAACACATGTGGTAAAGTGTGACTTATGTTTGCCAATCCATTTGAAACAAATAGGTTACTAGCGGTAAAACCCGCATGGTAAAAGGTTGAGGTTGTGATTTGTGTTTGCCAATCCACTTGGAACAAACAAGTTGATTGCCATAATACCCGTGTAGTAACAGGCTTGGTTTAAAGTATGGTTCATGTTTACCAATCCATTTAGAACAAACAGCTTGACAACCGTAATACCCGTGTGGTAAAAGGCTGGGCTTTTTGAGAATTAGCAATTGTGGCTCTTTCTCTTGTTGTGAGGTGGCTTTATTCAGCTTTCACATAATTGTGCGAGTCCGGGTAAATAGTGCATTGTATCGTGTGACTCTTAGTATAGTGGGTTTGTTGCCCCCAATGGGTAGAGGTTCGGTACCAAGTGGGTACCGTTATAACCAAGGATGATCCTATCCTGGGTGACGCTGTCTTGTCGCATCATCTAATTCTAGGTTCAAGTTCAGGTAGAACGGTGTGTTATACCCTAGGCTTAGAAGTCCATGATTCTAAGCAGACAAAGGTTTGAGTGCTTGGTAAGCACTATTTTGATCATGGGTAGGTATTTGCCCCGTTTGGGCTTTTTGGTGTGTATAATTACCCCGGAAGGGCTGTGAATTGGATATCGAGTGAACATCTCAAAGATGATGTGTAGGATGTATTATTACCCCTTGTGGGCTGAGTGTTGGATATCGAATGGACATCACGTAGTAAAAGGAAGGTATGTTTGCCATGTGCAGGCTAATAGCGGGATGTCAAGTGGACATCTCGCTGGGTAAGTGATATCCCAAAATGGTTTTATGTTATCCTAGGGTGACATGATCTATGGTGTCAACTTTGCCTAAGTGCATGTGATATTGGTTTGGTATCCTGATATGTACATGAGTGTGTGTATCCAAGTGTCTACATAAAAATTCGTGGTCAGTATGACATTTTTTCAGTGACAATTTGAAAGCAGTATATACATAGCACATAGCATGCAACGTCCAATCCTCCAATCATATAACTCCCGCATGTAGGGTTTTTGTCTAGTCTCTATCCTAGTTTGGTTCATCTTAGTACCAGGAGGATACTAAGGAGCGTACTTGTAGGAAAATATAATGCATGATCCCGTGTTGGGTAACACCCTAGGGAAAATGCCTATGAGTTATTTACATGAGGGTTGTAAATGAGTTGTTGATGTAGAAGGTTCTTGTTGCACTATAATACACTTTCCCCTTTTTTTAAGAGAGTTCATGCGGTATGGCAACAAGTGATCCACTCGCTAAGCGCCTTTCGATCACCAGGGGGTCACGAAGGATACTTTCGCAAGCTTCACGGTAATAGGGGCATCTTAAACTTATGGGCTAATCCCTTCTATTGCAATGCGAAATTATGAATATGTCATAATTAAGAGAAAAACGGAATAATGTGATCAATAATTTTCGGTACTTATCCAAAATCTAAAACCTTTGGAAAAACAATTTTTTAGAAAAATCCCTAGCGGAGTTGCCACTGTGAGCGGATGACACGAAGTGGTGGGCCGAGAGCACCCGATAGGATGAGAAACGCGGTCCACCAGGGTGTTTGAAAAAGCGCATCGGGTCGTGGGACCCGGAAAGGTTTGAAAGAGAGGGTGAAAAATGTTTTTTTAGATCGATTCGAACCCGAATCCGCCATCTCTTAGTGTGAAGTCGCCACCTGGATTAGCCTTTTCCAGGAATTAGAGTCCCGTGAGGCTTAACGTCCGGGGGAAGGCCCACCAAGACACAGAGATTCGGGTCCGGGATAAGTTGCTTATTTCTTAAGTGATCACATTATATTACATCTACAGAAAACCGCATTTTCTTAATTGCGCATATTCGCACTTAAGTCGTTTTGAGGTTGAAATGCATGGTTTAACGCGCATGCGGAAAGCAATAAATCAATACATCAAGCATTAAGTAAATGCGGAAAAATAAATTAATAAATTACAGAACTCGGGGGATGCAACCGCCCGCCTAATCTATTAATTACAATTCCCGTAAAAATATTTGCAATACCCGAAGGAAAATAAATCCTAGGCATACATCTAACCTTCATCCACAAAGGTTAGCACGAGATATGGCACATATGTTCGATTTGATTTTGAGAAGGCCCGTGTGGCCTAATTTAAAACATCGGCGGTTTAAAGTTGTTATCTTAAATAAAAAATGGTTCATTTTTATTTACACGTGTGTTGGTCGATTATATTAGTGAAAATGAACACATGGCAAGGTAATGAGGACTGTTATCCGGGAATACTTTTTATTCCTTTCGTGGGGGTGACCTAGAACGACATTTAGAAATATAAATCTAGGCCAAACATGCATAACATAGCCACCGTTTCGATTAACAACGATAACGATGTCATTCATATCGTTATCGCCTTCCCTGTGAAGGGCGATATCGATGTGAATGGCTCGAAGCATTTTCGTTGTTACTCTGAACTTTAATTAACACATTAATACATTAATAAATTATTTTTAAACCCTAAATAATTACAATTTAGGGGTTTGTTACCCCCAATGATTCATTTCCAACTCAGCAAGGTCTCAGCGGGTCGTTCCGGGCTCAAACGATTCGAAATGGAGCAAAACAAAGCAAAAATGCATTCTGCCAAAGCAAATGTCATTAACGACATTGGGAAATATCGTTAATGACATCGTTAACGACATTAGGTGATGCTGTTAACGACATCGAGTCTCCAGACCTGCATGAAAACACAGAATCAGCAGAAAACAGCAAAAAGACAAAATCCAAAACTTCAAAAGATCATAACATTTGCTATACTTAACTGATTTGAATGATCTTTATCATTCTAGAAATCTCAGGATGTGTGAAATATTTCTATGTAAAGAAAATACTCAAAAAGATTCGAAATCATACTAAAAATTGCGAAAAACAGATTGGTGAGCGAAATCAGAAAAAATAGAAAACAAAACGAAACTTCAAAAAGAAAAGCACATAAACATAAGCTCAAACTCTAGGAACTCAGAGGCTTACCCCGTAATCATGAACCCACATTCTTCAAGGTCCATGAAGTCCTCCGGGAAGCTCTCCTTGTTTCTTTTTTGTTGTGTTTGGTGATTTACCGAAAATTTTTGTAAGGGATCTATTCCTTGCCAAAGTAGATGTTTTAGAAGGTGTAGTAACCTTTAAGTGTGTGATAAAGATGTTGTAGACTCGCCGTTCAAGTCTAAACCTCAAGGATTCAAGCTAACTAACCTGAAATCTCAAGTGTTGGGGGGTGAAAGTTGGTGTTTTGTTTAAGAACTTCTCAAGAACACATGAAGAACACTTTAAACTCTCCCTTCTCTCATTTGCATGAAAGTTTCCTCCACTCCCCTGCCAATTCAGTCCCCCTTCTCTCGGCCACTTCCTCCCCTTTTTTTCTTTGACTGAACTTAGTCCTTACGGGCTCCCTTCAATCCAAAAAGTCAAGTGGTTCACCCACTTGTTTTGTCCTTTCTCCCTTTTTCCCCCACCATTATTGACTAAGTGGGTTGAACATCATTTAGGGAGGCTGTAACGTGGAGAATATCCGAAATTGGTGTGGAATGATGAGTTGTTTTGATTAAAAAATGGAGAAATTAGCTTTTTGGTCTGCTAGTCAATGCAATGTCATTAACAACATTGGCAATGTCGTTCACGATATTGCAATATCGTTAACGACATTGCGATGTCGTTAACGACATTACGATGTTGTTGACGACATTGCATGGCCAGATTAGGCTTTTATCTTGGGCTTGGGCTTTTTTAAGGAAAGGAAGCCTAAAGAAACAAGACAGATGATTCCCAAACGATTTCACGACCCTGAAAAATGTGAAAAGCTATCAAGGGAAGAATTACAGCTTCATCATCAAACTCGCAAGTCGGGCGTAAAAATCCCGTGCTCACAGAAGGGTTCTTTATATGGTGATTAGAATGATTTTGAGAAAACTTATGATCGTTTGGAGTGGAATTTTATTGAGGATATGTTGAGAGATATCGGGATGCCTAATGTTATTATTCACGATGTTATGAATTATATCATGTGTTGTAGTATGCATGTTCTTTGGAATAGAGAACTCTCTAAAGTGTTTCGGCCCACGAGAGGAGTTAGACAAGGGGATCCAATGTCGCCATATTTGTTTATTCTCTGTATGGAGTGACTTGCATATGAAATAAATAAAGCTGTTTCAAATGGCCTTTGGAAGCCCATTCATTTAAACTGTGGGGTCCTGCTCTTACTCATTTGTTTTTTGCAGATGACCTCTTATTCGCAAAGACGAGTGTGGGGGCAGATCAATAGAGAAAATTTGAATTTGAATTATTTTTGCAATTTTTGTGGAGGAAAGATTAGTGTTTTCAATTCCTTGATTGTGTTCTCGAACACTTCTCGTCAGCTTGAGAAGGAAATTTCGGATTGCTTTGGCGTTTCCAGTTCGAATTCCCTAGGTAAGTATCTAGGAGTTCCTCTCATTGACTCGAGTAGGGGTGTTAACGAGCTTAATCAAGACCGAACAGTCCTGGGTTCGGCTTAGATCGTGAATAAAAATGGTCAGGCTCGGCTCGAAGCTCGTTGAGCTTAGAAAACTTTAGCTCGGCTCGGGCTCGTGAAAAGCTCGGCTCGAGTTCGCGAGCCTGAGCAAGCCAACTATGTATTTCTTTTGCAACAAAAAATAAAAGTGTTGCCCGTAAGTGTTTCAACATTAAAACACTAGTTAAAAAAAGATTGCATCAGTAACATTATATTTTACTACAATTTTTCAAAAAAGTATCGGAAAGTACATTTATTATACAAATATTTATTACTCAAAAAATACATACAATTTGTTTTTCACTAATTTATTAAGTAGAAAAATTATACGAACATGTTTGCCAGCTTTCGAGCCAAATCTTAGAAGGTTTGGTTTGTTAATATTTCGAGCCGATCTCGAACTCGAGTCGAGCTCTATCGAGTCGAACTCTAACCGAGCTTTTATCGAGCCGATCTCAAACTGTTTGCGAGCCACTGGGCTTGTTAACACCCCTAGACTCGAGATCAGAAGCCTGAAAGTTTGAGCCCCTTGTCAAAAAGATTAGAAGTTGTTTTTTCAGTGCCCGTTCCCTCTCTTTAGCGGGTAGATTGACATTGGTTAAGTCGGTTTTGTATTCGATTCCTTATTTTACTATGTGATTTGTGATAAATTTGAGGAACTACTTCGTGGTTTTTTGTGAGGGGAGTGTTGGTGATTCTAAAAAGATTCACCTTGTTAATTGGAATGAGGTTTGCCGTCCCTTATATGAAGGGGGTTTGGGGATTAAATTGCCTTTATTATGAAATTGGGCTTTCATCTCCTGGCTCATAAGGACTCACTATGGGCTCGCATTATCTTGAATAAATATAAGGGAAATTGTCGATTTTGTTCTTATTTTGATTTACTATTTACAAAAATATATTCTTAACAATTTATTTTATTTATTTTATATTTTTTATGTTCTAATTTTACATTTTTGCATTCTTAAGTTTTGATTTTACATTCTTACGTTCTGTATATCTACATGTTATATATCTATTATATGTGAATGTGTTGTTATTCTGTTATATATCTACTATATAAATCTATTATATACCGGTTATATACCTGATATATACCTTATTTAACGCATCTGTTATGTTCACCTAAACTATTTTAACAAATCTGTTATATACTTGATATATAACAGTTATATATTCAGAACGTGAAAAAGGAAAATTTGAAACAGTTTTTACATAATGATATAAAATTGAAACTTGAGGAATATTTTTTTATAATTTGATAAAAGTTTGGCTGAAATTTATATATTTTATCGTAGGCATTTACCTAAAATCCCTTATAAATGCCTTAATTTTGCCTCTGCGAATGTTGAATCGAATTACCAGGTTTCTAGATTTTAGAGGGCTCTAATTGGGGTTAAAGAGGATTTCAATATGGGGCTCCAATGGTGTGTTGGTAATGGGAATGATGTTCGCTTTTGATCGACCGCTTGGGTGGGTGATTTAGGACCCCTAAGGCTTCTTGCTTCTTTCCCTTTATCAGAGATGGAGTTGGAGTTAAAGGTGAGTAACATGACGGCGAGTGAACGGGAATTGAAATTGGCCCTCTTCGAAAACAAAACTCCAATGTCTTGCCGCTTTCAAATTGTGTCCTGTAGAGTTAACGCTGATGGTAATGCTAAAGACGTTTGTTTTGGGAATGGAACCTCGTCCGGGGATTTCACCGTGGAGTTCGCTTATAAACAATCAGTTGAAGGTGGCAATTTTCAGAAAGGGTTGTGGCATTGGAAGGGTCCAAATTGGATTAAACTGTTCTTATGGCTTTGCTTCAAGGGCTGCTTGCTTATGAATATGAAACACATGAGACGCCACTTGAGTAGCTTGCCAGCTTGCACTCTTGCTGGTTCCGAGCCAAATTCTTACCATGGGCTGGTTAGTGAGATTAAAGAGCTTGTGGGCAGAAAATGGGTGGTTCGCTTGGCATCTCTTCCGTTGAGGCCATGTGTTTTACGATCCTATTCCGAGTATCATGTCCTTGTTAATTGAAGACTTTTCGAGGTCTCTTTTACGAGACTTGCCCAAGTCTAGGGTTTGTGTTTCTTTCTTACTTACCAGTAAGGGAGAGCAAAAGACCAAAAAAACCGAACCGAACCGGCGAACCGGACTGGACCGGACCGAACCGAACCGAACCGAACTAATTTGGTTCGGTTCTTGGTCCATATATATGAATAATTTGGTTTTCGGTTTGGTTCTCAGTTTTTGGAAAAAAAACCGAATAAACCGAGAATCGAATCGAATTAAAATCATATATAAATTAATGTATTTTAGTTCAGATACAATAATTTGTCAATTTGTCTTTGGACCAATACTTTTAATTTATGTGATTTATTAATTTATAGGATGATTCTCTTAAGTTTCATTGGATGGTTGCATTTGATTCTTATATTATATTTTGAAATTAACATTAGATAATATCTAGAGAGCAAACTTGGTAGTGTGTACTGATTCTTGAATGTGATTTGATTTATTGCATTTAACCATTTATTTCGGTCTATAGAAATATAAATTGTTTATTGATTGAATTTATATTACTAGTTTAATTAGTTCATGTTTTAGAATTTTTTTTTTTTTGAATGGATTATTTTATCTTATAATTTAATTTTTTACTAAACCGAACCGGACCGAACCGAAATATTTAAATTCGATCCGGACCAAACCGAATTCTATTCGGTTCGGTATTTGATTCCTAAAATTTTAATTATTTGGTTTTTGATTTATTTAGTTCGGTTCGGTTCTTGGACCGAACCGACCAATGCTCACCCCTAAATACACCAATAATAACATGTTACTGTAACAACACCATTATTTGATGCTGAGAATTGACCCTGCCTCCAACCCGCTACTTCCAACCCCACATTTGATGTGGGGTTGGAGTTGCTATAAGTTCCAAGTTGGGAATTAATAATGCATACCCAATATTTTATTGGATAGTGTACCCAATTGATCTAGAGATAATGGCAGTGGGTCACTGCATTGAATACCCACGACAAAAT